>JAODUP010000564.1:77500-265000 GCA_025642065.1 Paralvinella palmiformis
TATGTTTTCCCCATTATTACATTCAATATTAAACACATGCAACATATCAGCCAGCTCATTTACATGTAGCTGTATAAAGGCTGAGCTTGTTAAGCTGTGATCCCGTTTCATTTTGCCCAGTGACTAGATGTGGGCAGCAGCAGTGATCTTGTGATACAGAATATTCATAGCTTTCACACAACCGCCATGTTAACAGTGTTGTTTCTTCAGCAGGATTGTTTACATTTTTATCAACACAAATTTCAGAATAAAATACAGTATTCTTTTGATAAGTGTGAAAGAAATATAAAAGGGCTGCATCTCTAGTTTACATTATTAGTGAGCTCTGGTGGCCTAGCGGTTGAGCACCCGGCACTTGGTGCCAACGGTCGCAGGTTCGAACCCTGTAAGAGGTCGAAACTTTTCCAGGGATTAATTTCTCGGCTCACTACATCGTGGGGGGAGACCACGTTAAATGGCTCTGCCGTCTCCACTGAATTATTTTAAAAAAACCTGAGGACGTAAAACACTCTGGCAGTGACCACCCTCAGGGTATTTCGGCTCCATCTCTCCGTACTGCCCCCTGTGAGTGGTGGGGGAGGCGGTCTCTCAACCACTTCAACATAGAGTCTGTGCTGATTAACCCGAACAACAAAAAAAACCTTTACATTATTTGTGAGTTTGTTCTAGATTGAAACAGTCCTTTGGACTTTCATGTTATCGGCCGATTGCCAAATATTTTCTGATCTAACAACTCGCCCTGGATCCAAATGCACACATGTAGCAGAAATGCTGCAGGAATGGTCTTTTACCAGAAAATATTTTGAATGAAAATTTATGTTCCATTAAATACTCCTATCTTGCAATGAAAGCCATACAGATGTTCTGAAGCCAACAAATTTGTGATATATGTTTCCAAGATATACCTGAAAATTATTAATAAGTTAACATTATAATATTAAAAGTAAAATTATTATACAATAAGTTAGGGCCTGATTATTAGACTATGGTAATCATACACTGGTATTGTTTGTAGTTAAAATCAATTGACTTGATCAGTCTGCCATTTGTTTCTAAAGCTTAGGGGACAGTATTAATTTAAGAGAACTATTTAATTAAGTGGATGATAAACAAGACACTGCCCTCTTGGGTTGGTGCTAGTGTTTATCTGTGGCTGACCATGCAGTGACAGTGGCTTCACTTAATGATCCTCCATGTGGCAAGAGCTCAAGATATCTTCTACCAGAATTCAATTCCGGAAGTGGAATTGCTTTTTTTTAATGGAATTGATAAATTTGGAATGGGAATTGAAGTTTGCCACAAAAAATTAAATCCACAAATTAATTTACCATTTAAGTTTTTAATTCAGAAATAATAATAATGTATATTTAATAAAGTGCCCTTACTAGCAGGAGCCATTCAAAGGCTGTACAAATAATATGTAATAATAATACCCCAAATAATATGTCTGTAATAACCCTTTAAATGATTTAAAAGGTGCTAATTATTTATCTATGAAAGCGACCTTGAACAGGTGTGTTTTTAGAACAGATTAAAAAATTTCAAGAGACGAGGCATTTCTAATATCTGCCGGCAACCTAATTCACAAAGTGGGGGCTGCAACACTAAACGCACAATCACCATATGACTTGAGCCGAGACACTGGCACCTGCAATAGTATCTGACTAGATGACTTGAGTTTTTCGGATGACTTTCTAATGGACACCAGTTCACATAGGTATTCTGGGGCCATATCATTAATAGATTTATAAGTTATTAATAAAATCTTGAAATGGATACGCTGTCTAACAGGTAGCCAATGTAGTTTTTGAAGAATTGGGGTGATATGATCATATTTTCTAGTATTTGTTACAATGCGAGCTGCACTATTCTCAATTCGCTGAAGGTGGTTAATGTTATAATCAAATGCGCCATATAACAGGGAGTTACAATAGTCTATACGAGATGTAACAAAGGCATGAACTACAGTTACAAGTGCTTCTTGTGTCAAGAATGCTTTTAAACAGTGGATGCTTTTAAGATGGTAGTAGGCAGCTCGTCATACTGATGTGACATGTTCATGCATGTTAATACATTGGTCAAAAATAACCCTAGATTTTTTACTGACCCATTAGGGGTAATCGAAGATGCACCCATCTGTAATGCTGGTGTCTTTAGGGATTTAACACAATGTGGTGATGCCAAATATAAAATATTTGTTTTATTATCATTTAGTTTTAGAAGATTTTGAGTCATCCATAGCCGAATATCAGCAATACAATGTTCTAAATTTTTCAAGGTAGAGGAGAAATTTAACTCATTGTCAGGATCTAGTGATAAATACAGAAACTTGGAATATAAACTACTCGGAGTAGGTATGCCTAGTAGGTACTCGGAGTAAAATGTAGTAGTAAAAAATTGAAATAATACAATTGGAATTGATAAACTTGATGTGGAATTGACAAAATTTAATTGTCTGTTATTCCAATTCCATTAATCAATCTTATAGCTTTCACATTAAATAATAGTTACACACAGTTAGTTTCATGGGAAAACAGCCAAGCTGGTATTTTGTCACAGGATTATTGACATATCAAATAGACTGATTCAATTGTACATATATGTGTGAAAGATGTGTCTATTATGGTTACTGAATAAAATATACCTCCAAATTATTTATGTTATTACTGAATTGGAAAAATTGTAAGAGATCAAAATAAAATACTATTTTATATTAATATTTGTAATATATAAATATACTAATTCTGATATAATAATAATCCACAACTAGTTCTAATCAAAAATGAAAGTTTAAAAATAATTTCGAACAAATATAGTGAATAAAAAGGTTTATGATGGTATTTGACGTCATGAAGGTGTCATAAACCCAACCATGACGGTAATTATAACATAGGTCGACTTATGGCTGGTCTGTTCTAAGTTGATCTGGTTGTAAGTTGGTGACTACCTGTATATCAAATTGAATATATATATATATATACACACACACAGTGTTTCCCCTAGGTAAAAAGGAGAGTGAAGCAGTATATGTGAGAGCTCAAAAGCTGAAGCCATTCTAGGGGGTCCGGATGGTCCCCAACTTATTTTTTATATTAAGTAAAAATTATTATTCTTAAGTATATTTTAACCTTTCTGCTTAAATATTATACATAGGGGAAAATAAGAGAAAAAGTTCAATAACATCATAAGTCGTTGTAAGCAACTTTAGAAGACTAAAATAAATCATTACAAAATGTGAGATGTTGCAGAAATGTAAGTTGTTTTGTGATATCATTTTGTACCTCTTGCTGACAATGAAATGTGAAATAAAAATATTGCATCGTCAAAATAGCAATGACCTGGCGAATTCGGCATATTTGGGGCGAGGCAGTGTCGAAAAATTAAGGTGGGCCGCCTAGCTTGTTATATAGCAGGGGAAACCCTGTATGTATGTATGTATATATATATATATATATATATATATATAACTTGTTAACATGCTATGCTAATAGATATCTTATAATTGCTCTATTCTTTTTCAAGCATCAATCAGCAAACCATAAGCATCTAGTGCCATTGTGTTTCAAGTAAGAGTTATTAGAATTAATATGTTAATTGTTACCTTCAAAACCTTTTCATATAAAAATGGTTTTTTGGGGGGGTTTTCTTAATGTACAGAGATATGTCACTTAATATTAACAGTGGCTTCACATCGGCAGCATATAAACTTCCTAGGTTAAAGTGTTTTCAGTATCTTCTCCAGCTTTCTCTAGAATCACATATCATATATTAGTTACAAATCTGCTATGAGGGTTTCATGTATACAAAACATGCAACTTTTGGTGGAAATGTCTCAAATGATCAAGTAGTAGTTGACAGGGTTCTATGATTACCAAGATGCAGAGAGAGAGAGAGAGAGAGAGAGAGAGAGCAAGCAACCAGGCCAACCCCACAATCATCTCCCAAATCAAGCATAAATCTGTCTAGATGAAATAAAAACCATACAAAAGATAAAGTTGTCAGAACCCCTGTACTACCTGTACAACAAGATCAGTTGGTCCTACTCCAGATCCAGAACAATTCTTTGACAATGGCTGCCTGCTTGTGTTTGCTAGTCCAAAAAGAACACCAACACAAAATGATAACAAAGAACTGTACAAAAATCTCCGACAATGTGTACATGTATTGGCTGTTTGTCAGAATTTAGTACATTATTTTTTGTTTTGTTTCCTCCATATTTTCATTCCAATAAAATATGTAAATAAAATATGTAAATAGATATCGAACTTGTGGCTTTATTTCATAGGCAAATTGGTGACTTTCTTTCTGGTCACTGTCTGTTAACTTGACATCGGGCCATGTACAGGCTACAGTTAATTCATATGATGTCTTAACAGTTTTTGTCCAAACTAAATTTTAACAGTATGCTATGACTGGCTATTGTTCAGAAGATTTGCATTACGTAAAAAATAAAGAGTGATGTTTTTTTAATTTATGTCTGACTGAATATGTTACAATACTTGAACTCGGAGTTATGACAATAAAAGGCATACACAAACCACTATATTTTAGTCATAAAATATGTATAAATATTATTGTGAAATGTTCCATTTACATGGTAAACTCATAGATAGCACAGAGCTGCTGCACATGTACAAAGGTTGCCTTCTGTTTAGAATAATTTTCTTCGGGATACTGGCAGTAGAGCAGCAGTATCACAGTTACTTAATAGTGGCATGGACTTACCTTCTTTGCTCAGAACATTCAGCACACCATTAACAGTAGACACCTTCATGCAAATTTCATATTGAATATTGTCTTACTGTGCCCCATCTCATTAGAGATCACCTGCTACTTTGTGTATGCAATTCAGACAGGTGTATGAAAGGAGCAATATATTTCCTGTATAGTGTGTCGGAGTTTACACTAATGTTAATGGTGTAACTAGTAAACTAAGTACCCACTCTTATAATGATGTAGTCCAGTGTCATCTTTAAATGATTTTTAATATGGTATTAAAAAAAAAGTTACTACTCAAACAAACCTAACATAAACATCCACTGCGTTGAACAACAGTTGACTTTGGCCTGTTTATTTATCAGACCTGTGAATGCTCCCAAACAAAATAAATATACCCGTATATAATTATAAATGTATATTTAGTACACATAACTACACTTTTAATGGACAAACTAACTACATCCAGTGCAAATAAGTTTCTACTATTTTTTCCTGTATTTATCATTGTTTCTACCATTGGTAAGGTAGAAACACCTTTCTACCTTATAGCACCATGTTATATAAGTGCCCTTTTCACCTTTATACAAAGTAACACCATTATGGGTCTTGTAACTGTGGGATGAAGCAGTTCAGTGAATGGGTTATTAGTCTGCATAAGTTTTGGGCCAGGGTAGCCATGTTTCTACCATGTGCTGTAATTACCTGGATAATTACTGGTTATCTACCCATAGAGTAGAAATACCTTTCTGCTTTGTATTTAGGGTAGAAACAGCCCACACAATGGTAGAAAGAGATTAGGTATTTAAGTTACTACAGAAAAATTGCTATTTACAAATATGATTTGTGAATATGTTTCTCTTTATGTTTTGATTAATGTTTTTTTTCTCCAGTACATATGCAAAAAACAGCTAATTTTATTGCATAAATTAAAATTCATAGTCATGCTATTCATATATTGATTGATACTCTGTCACATGAAGAGCAATAGCTAAGTTGTGTTATTTAACAAAGCAACAAATACATGACCGGTACCCCTCCCCTCGAAATTCGTGCTGGTCTGTAAAAAAAGACATGCTCAATTGTGCTGTAGAACAACACACTTTATATATAATAATCATGTCTTTTTGGGGTTCTTAGTCTGAATAATTGAAGTTTTTCAGATAACGGGTCAATGCCGTCTGCATCATTGTTGTCGTCGTTGTGAAATATTTTCGTTTCCACGATGGCTTATTCGACACGGAACTATTTCTGCATGCTGATTAACTATATACTTACAAAACACTGTATAGTACACGTTTTTATTATAATTATTAATATGTATCAGAGGGCATATGTTACAATGCGTCTACATTTAAAAAAAAGAATTTATGGTCACTCATGTAGATCTATGTGTCAGCCACGTTTCCCATGCTGAAATGGTTTTGTGCTAATAATTATTGCAAAATAACCTTAAATTAACACCTTCCAGTGTGGACCAGTTGGGAGAATGAAGCAATCACTCGGCCTTGTTACTAGTCCCATTTGTGAGTAGCTGGGTGTTTGTTTTGTACCTTGGTTTTAGATCAGTATAAAAGTAGTTGATGATCTGTGGTCAGTATATCAGTATATAAATACTGATATATTGTCACTCTTGATTTATTATTATTCATCATATTCAGCCATGACTAGTCTACTGCAGGACGAAAACCGTAACGTGTTGCCTCCATAAGTTCTCGGTTTCTTGCTTTCATGTACCAGTTCACATTGCCCCAGTTCTGTTGTAGTTTTTTTTGTCGCCTCCCTCGATTTCTTTTGCCACCCATTGGTGTCTAAACTGTCAGCGCTGCACTCCATCTATTATCCGTTCTGCGGCTGATGTCCGTTTTCTGTTTTTAGCTATTTCCATTACTAATATGTATTAATAACTATACTTTTGACTAAAATGCTAACTCAATCCCATGCAAATCAATTTCTACCCATTTTTCCCTTTGTTTATCACTGTTTCCATTGTGGGTTGAGTAGAAAGGCAGAAACCCAACTCTGTTTTGGGCGAATGGATATGTTTGTTATTTGGCTATTCTACATGCTGAGTATATGTGTCAGATGATATCTGGGTTTCATGCACACACACACACACACATATATATATATATTTGTGTTACTTTTTCAGGAAAGGGGAGGCACTAATACATACAACCATGGCTCCCTAACACTAAAGTTCAAATTAGATAATGAATTTGAACTAATTTATGTGGTGAGTAATATCCATATATATATATATATATATATATATATATATATATATATATATATATACATACACACACACACACATTTAGTGTAGTTAATGTATTTGGTTAACAATGGGTTCTTTGCAAGCACAGTTAGAGCCTAAATTCTTCCTAATGTGTATTTTATTTATAACTCGTTCAGCTTTCTTTTCATTGCAGGTTGCATACCAAAAAATTCTGCAGCTGTCCTATGTGGACAAGTTCTTAAGTGATCTACAGATTGAGTTTAGAAACAGATACAAAGATGACCTACAACAAGGAAAAATATCAAGGAATTTTGATTTTGATGAAACATTTCACCATGTGCTGAAATTATGTGAACAATCTGGTAGGGAGGAGGCCAAGAGTAGAATGTGAGTTTTTGAGGATAAGACTATTATTATATGTACATCATTCGAGGAGAATTATCTCCTTGGTGCATAGCTATCCCTTGTATGTTAAAGTGTAATATAAGGAATAATGCTTCATCTTTAACTTACAGAATCCTATGATTTAAGTGCATTGAGAACACAATCTTGTGGCCATTCTAACAAGAGATAGTTTTCAGTAACTAATTATGAGTTCAAAATATTTGTGAAGTCATGGGAAAAAGGACTGATCTCTAATTGATCAACATCCAGTACGATGCAATCCTTTAGTGCAGAGGTTAGGGGTGCCCTCCAGCAAATCTTAGGATAGGCTAGGTCAAATTACCTGTGTTTGTGAGATCATATTTTAGGGATGACCTCTCAGTCATATGTCCTACATGTTACCAGTTCTGAAACTATACAAACCAATTACTCACTCATATATATTAAAATTGTAATTTTTAATCAAAATCCTTATATTTTTATATTGAAAAGTATATTTTTATATAATTAACGATAAATAATCGTCCTGTTTATCCAGTAACTAATAAAAAGATTTTTCTATAATCCCAAAATTTTTATTTTTTTAGCACACAATATCCTCAACATGTATTTTTTTGGTACAATTCTGAAGGCTTATATATCTGATGTCATGATTTGCCAAGCATACATGCACATTCTGCTGTATAAATAATTAGTTGGCTGCAATTGATTAAAATACTTAATATGTGTATAACCTGGAACTATGAGAATCATAGATGAATGGTCTTTAAGTGTGTACTGATTGTTTTTAAACCCCTAGTCCTCCAAATCTATGTAAAATAAGCCAGATGGCCAATAATTCCATCACATGAGAAGTTTGGTCTGTATCTATTATATTAATATATGTTTGCTAGGTATAGTATATGTGTAAAATATACTTTGCAATAATTCCACATGTAGTTAACTTTGGTGTTCGTAGGAAAATGAAAACCTTTGAGGAATCTGGCAAATCAAAGAAGACAGTGGCATCCATGATTGAAAGTAAGACTGAAGAGCCAGGCAGAGGAAAGAAAAAGGGAAAAGGTAGAGAATATTTGCCTTAGATGAGATGTATTTGGTAGAGTTTTTGTTCTAGTTAGACCAGCATCTGTCTTCCTCCCTCATGCAATGATTTCAGTTTGAATATTTTATTTCCATATTCCTCACCAAGCATAAATAGTTCAGACGGATTAGAGAGACATCAAATGATTTATGGATTTAGAGTACACAGTTATTGAGCCGGCCATTGAGCTGTGCTTTGTGTCAACATTTTGACCCTTATTTTGGGGGGTCGGCTTAATGAAATTCAGTGTGTTAGCAGCCATCTAGACTCTAGTCTAGATCTAGATACAAATGGACATCAATCGTCATTTTGATTTAAACACATGCAGTCATGGAGTGAAAATAGAAGTGAAACAAGTTGCTGATAATTATACATGGCTTTATAATGAAAATCAATATGGTACTCTCATTATTGTTATAGTGTACTTTTACAGTTCAGTTGGTAGTACACTGTATCACAGTTCTCTGGGTAATGGGATCATATCTTTGCTCCATTTTTGTCTTGGATGTTTCATCTGATTGTTTAATTTCTCGAGGGAAAAGCCCTTCAGCTACATTTGGATGAAGTTCTTGCTCATACCCAGTAATCGTGTTTCGCTTGGTTTTTCCAGAGAACAGAGCTCCAGATTTGCACAAAGACAAAGCTTCTCCAAATGGGAAGGTGCTTAATAAGAACACGCAGAACCAAGTAACAACCAGCAGGGAACTCGATGAGCAGACACTTATTGAGAACAGGGCAAAGTTCATGGCCAAGATGAAGGGAAAGCCACCAAATAAGGAGAAGTGAGTTTATCATTGATAATGCTGGATGTCTATGATATATTGTAATATGTTATGGTCAACATTAATTTAATACATTGACTCAGTGTGGTCCATAGGACAGTTGATAACAGACTTTGTTGTATATCTTAAGGTCAGGGTTTCAACTTCATTGTTTACTATTTTGTCGAATTTTTCATCTAAAACGTAAAACTTTACAAACAACCATTTATATATATATATATATATATATATATATGAGTGATTGTTCACACACACACACACACACACACACACACACACGCATATGCAGAACATAACTTAAATATATAGAAGTGCACGGGATCTTCATAAACAATTTATTAAATAGACAGTTTCATAAAACTGAGATTCTTTATTAACTCATCCAAGGCACTCTGATAACACAGTAGTTAGATGACTGCACTGAAAACCTCCAGGTTGTAATCTAAACAATAATATATACTAATTTCATGTCTACTTGCAATTATCCACTCGGTATGCAATAAAAGATAAAATGACTAGCAATGATTTCTACAATTTGCTGCATGATATGATAACTACATACAAAATCAGTAAAACAATATTTTCTGCAGTTGCATTGTCGTGTTCTCACAAATTTATGTGAGGAATTGAGGTATGGAAAATATATACACGTGCTTGCCTGTGGTCATAAGATGGCTAACATGTGATCTGGTCGTAAGATGGCTAACATGTGATCTGGTCGTAAGATGGCTAACATGTGATCTGGTTGTAAGATGGCTAACATTTGATCTGGTCTTAATATGGCTAACATGTGGTCTGGTAACCTGTGTTATTGTAAATAGTTTCCATTGTGACAGATACGACATGAACTGCTCTTATTTTTCTCATTTTGGTAAGAGCAATCTGTAATTGGTTTAAGGAGGATAAGTCTATAAAATCACTCTCCTTATTTTGTAAATGCATTCATCAATGAAATTGATGAATGAAAGATAGTGTAATTATATAGTGAAATAACAAACTTCAAACAGTTTTTCAGATAATTTGATATTTAAATGGTAATTTTGATCACACCAGACCATGAAAAGTAGTATTTATTGATATAGAATCTATATCAATAAATACTACTTTTCATGGATGCTTTGTTTAAATGGGCTTATTTATTGTGGGATTAAATGAGGGTCTGGCTGGATTCTGTTCAGATTTACATTACAAACCTGCTCTAAGAACCTTTATGTTCTGATAAAAACTTACGGTTTACCCATACAGTCCAACCCCACCAGATTTATTTCCTTTTTTTAAATGTTCAATATTTATGTTTAGTCATTTTTTAAATGTGGATTTATTGTTTTTATTGTTTTATGCTTCAATTAAATACCTAATGTCACAACAAAGTTTTCTCCTTACTTCATTTGGTCTTTACTAATTAATTGATTGATTGTTAGAATATCTGAACAAAGGTAACGTATGGATCATCTGAATACGTTAATTATAATAATGATATGTGACATTTATATATGTTCAGTGACTAATTATGCCCATTCTGTGTGTTTTGAGTATATCTGGATCTCTGTTATACAGGAAAAGTCCTCAACCTTCCCAGAAGAAGGGAAAAGCCCCAACACAATGGCATCTTGCTGGAACCTCGAAGGACCAGAAGGAGTTAGATTTCAGTAACAGTACAGACATGCCTGATGGTGACATTGTTGCAGTAGCGAATGAAGAAGTAAGTAAATGTACTCAATGTTCAGCTGTTAGCTCCATCCTTGGTTAGGATTGTGTTGTTGTTTTAGATGAGAGTTTGTCTTGTTTGATGTTTCTGTGTGGGGCCATTCCTTTTGCATTTCCTGGTTTGTTTAGGAGGTGTATATACTTACAACTTGGATCCACTTGTGGAACTTGGCTTTAGATTTGACTCTCCATATCATCGTGCATGTTGGAATGATACAAAATGACTTTTGTGATCATTTATTGTTAAACACTACCCATTGGCTTACTCCGACAGTGTGGAGTACACCCGTCATTGCATTAACTAGGGTCACCTTGAAACATTCACTGGCTACTGAATCAAAGAAAAGAGACTCACATTTGGCATGGGAGCATATCGGTGATCCATTACCAGACTCAGAATGGCTAATTTAGATAGTCTGATAGTCTCGTATGTTTGTGTACATGGCCAGTATATACATTTGATTCGTGGTAGACTATATACACCTGTGCAGCCTGACATACCATAATTTGGGATTTTAACATGGTTAATTACAAATTTACAGACTCAATAGAATCAGCAAAATGTCTTCTGACAACTATGAGCTGCAGTCTGGTATATTAACAATATTGAAACAAAAATAATATATGTGGGTCACATATGACGCATAGGAAACATTGTTCAGTGCGTCTGTGATAACTGTGTTGGTGTAACCAGAGATGAGAAAACGTGCAATCCTCCTATAACCAGCGGCTACATGAAGTTATTCTCACCCCATCATAAACTGATGCTCATATGACTCTGATTGTGTGATGTTTGGGTTTGTTTTCACTTCACAACTGTTATCATTGTTTAAATAATTTGTCCGTATAAAAAAAAAATTGCTGGTACATGCATGGCTATAAATATGATACCATCTGGAAGAAATCGTAGTGTAAATTAAAATATACAGAGTTTGTTTCCAGTCATGTACAGACATACACCACATTGATATAAATTGCCCATTTTCTTTGGTTTGACTGAGTGAACATATTGTAAAATGAACAAAGATGACATAGGACAAAAAAACAATAAAACAGTTTTCGACGGTGGATTTAAATTCTTTTGTGTCTATATTTTCTTGCGAATATCTAAAATTTGGGAATTGTGCTTTATTATTGCAATTTTGACAACAGTTCCTCCCCATGACCCCCCTACCCCCTCGTACACTTCAGTACATTAGTTGATTTGTGCTGAACTTCTTTCTTGTTATGCACAGGAACAGATAGGCAATGAAATCTAAGAAACCAAGTTAAAACAAGATGCTGTAGTATTAGCACCTGTTGTGACATGTATATTGATACCTACTTCCAGACCAGATGATGAAGCAACTGAGAATGGCACTCGATATTGGAGCAGAGTTATTTGATTTAAATGAAATTAAAAAAATATTATGTTTTTAAACAATTGTACTAATTTGATTTTTGTGATTATTCTATTTATTTTTATTGATTAAATATAAAAAATGAATTGTTATTTAAAATCAATTGATACTCTTGCTAGATAATTATTTTTACATATTCCAACACAATAGAAGGTCAATTGAAGCCACGCTGCTTCAATGTTTAAATTGGATGAATTTGGGAATGATCCATTTAGGGCATCATTGAGTTAATGTTAAGCACTTGGTGTTTAACCAGGATGGGTATATAAGGTGAAAAGTCACAATTATTCACTATTGATGGTTATTTCATGCTGAATATATACCAGAAATAAAACCTGACTCTGCAACTTTGAGATTAGAGTATTTGATCAGTATATATATTTATATTGATGCTTGTCAACTTCACAATGTCTGGCAAAAACAAGATAGTGTGTGGTTATACTTGTGCAAGAAATGTGGCAAACAAAATGCAGGGAATTGGCACCAGAAATCAAGATTTTTTCCCCAACCCTGTATTGGACACATGCTTGTGAATCAGTATTCTCAGTAAAACCAAATAATCAGCAATCATCTTCATTTGAGTTTCCTGCTACAAAATAACCCCAAATATCATCCAAATTAACTTGGTCACCATTGTTTTAACCTCAAATACTAACTTACTGTAGGAGTGTCTTTAGTGTAATTGTTTAAGATCGGCTATAACATAACTTTGTCTGTGATTTGTCGTTCTATAGAGAGACTTTGTAGGTCAAATGTGTGGTGCACTACAAGATATGGAGCCTGATACAAGTAGTGAGGAGGAGGAGGATGAGGGCGAGGACACAATAATTGTTACATCACAAAAGGCTAAATCGAGGTAATTACTCATAGGCTCAACATTTATAATATGAGATTATTTAATTATGTTTCAGTACTTTCATTGTCATAATTCCATAGGATCGATTGTTTTTTTCAAAACTAAATATTGTTAAATTTGTCTAAGTCAGATTAATGTGTTCATCAGTGATTGGTACATAATAATTATATGTGATATTTATATAGTGCTCTATTCAGCTAGAAGCTGATTTACAGTATTATTTAAAATATTATTATCCCTGACTCAGACCTGTTACCACCCAGCACATATCTTAACTCCTAAAGCGTTAATCAAACACATAGCCATTGCGTTCTGTCAATGGATGAGTGAACCAGTCGCCACGTGACGGCATTACAGCTCATGAGGCCTTGAACCCGCGACCGTTCGGCTACGAGTCCTACACTTTAATTAACTGCGCTATCACAGTGATATGTAGTCTCATTCTAATTTTCTGCATTACTTTTCCTGTTCTAAAACCTCTTCCACATCTTCTTACATAACTATAGAGTTATTATTTGTGGCAGGTGAGGAGAAATTTTGTTTGTGATAATTTTAAGTTAAAAATGTTGTAAGTGGGTGGTTTGTTTTGTCGTGTTAAGCATCCCCAAAGACTAGCCCCTTGAGAAGATAAAAGACCATCTTATTGGCTGTGGAAATAGCGGACAAACTTTGTGAATCTGTTGCTCTTCATGTGTCTGATGAGATTATATGATTTAATTAAATTTGGTTGATATCATGATTTTTTTACTTCTTGGATTCTAAGCATGGTATTATACGATATGGTTTCGCTGTATTCTGGAATCTTAAACTGAAGAATATTTAGCCCATTTTAAATACTTTATTTGGCAGTAATCGATTCAGTCTAGATTTGGAACAGCCATGTCTTAGTGAACAATGGTTTGACAAGAAAGGCAACTGAATTTTCATGACATTTAAGGTTTTTTTTGTGTGTGTGTCTCAATTATTTATTGTAGTAGTGTACTTCCTAAATAATCTCTTTTGATGAATTGTTGTACATTTTTCTGTGTCAGTTTTCTCTTTCACACGATAATGACCTCATCATCATAATAAAAGATAATGTTATTGTTTGCAGCAGTTTGGGCTTTGGCTTTCTTAGTGGCCTGCGTAATCTGGTCGGTTCAAAGACTTTGACCTCCAAAGACATCGAGCCAGCCCTCGAGAAGATGAAAGACCATCTTATTGCCAAGAATGTGGCTGCGGAAATAGCGGACAAACTTTGTGAATCTGTTGCTAGCAAATTGGAGGGCAAAGTTTTGGGCACTTTTAACAGTAAGCTTTTGTTATGACGTGTCTTAGTTCTGATAAGTAAAATGAAACGGTTTTAATTAGACGGTAAGAATACTTTCATTTAATTTATTCAGTTTTTTAAATTGTATATTCAGAAGCGCAAATTTAGTTGTACCTTGTGGTCATAATATCATGCAAACTTAGGCAGAAAAGAGGTGGTTCAGTTAGTAATATTTACAACAGTACAATATGTAACAAACTGTTCCATTTCCTCAAGGTCAAAGATAACTTTATAGAAATTTTGTTAAAATACAGGATTCGCACAGGTTTTTGTTTTAGAAGATGCAGAAACCCAGACTATTTGCATTCTATATAGTTATAGATAATATGTTTGTTAATTGGTAGCTGTCACGGCCACTGTGAAGCAGTCATTAGAAGAAGCATGTGTTCAGATCTTGTCTCCTAAGAGGCGTATTGACATCCTTCGTGATGCCATGGAAGCTAAACATCGTCAGCATCCGTATAGCATCACTTTCTGTGGTGTTAATGGCGTTGGAAAGTCTACCAATCTGGCTAAGGTAACGTGCAAATTACCAGTGTTCTGGAGTGATAACGATGTCCACAGTAATGTACCTTGTATATGTATGACGCCCGCACACACACACACCATAATACCCTTCTAAGCAGGATTGACAGAATGTTGGTATAGTTTGATGAATGTGTTTATATTGTTGGTTTCCATGTTAGGTAGCATTCTGGTTGATCGAGAATGGTTTCCGTGTTTTAATTGCTGCCTGTGATACATTTAGAGCTGGGGCTGTTGAGCAGCTACGTACGCATACGCGCAAACTGAATGCCTTACATCCAGCTGACGCCCACGGTGGCGTACAGATGGTACAGCTTTATGAACGAGGTTATGGTAAAGATGCTGCAGGTATTGCAATGGAGGCCATCAACTTTGGTGAGTAGTGAGCCAATGGTAGTTACTACGTACTGCAAACTGTCATACTAATTTTAGTGAGCTAATTTATACTTACTGGGTAAAACATACCGCTGAATGATTCCAGTTACTTACAGTGTAGTACATTAATACCCACATAGTCACCAGCTCAAGTAATGAAAATTGTCTTGGAAAACTTCGGCTCCTTCATCATCTACTTGTGTGTGCCAAAAATTACAGATTTTCAGTGTTATGCATTTACTGGGGGGTGTATCCAAACATTATAATAAGATGAACAAGAAAAGATGGTGCAGCATCTGAAGACCTAATGCTTAGGTCACTAACATCGAAAATAATTATTTGTTTAATACAGCTCGTGAGATCCGTATTGACGTGGTTCTGATTGACACTGCGGGCAGAATGCAAGACAATGAACCACTGATGAGAGCCCTTGCAAAGGTAAGGCATCAAAATATTGCTGTATTAATATTAAACAATATTGTTTAACACCCAACTGTCCATTATTAGAATGGATTTGATGATTTTTGTTTTCCAGTTGATCAAAGTGAATGAACCCGACCTCGTGTTGTTTGTTGGTGAGGCTCTTGTTGGTAATGAGGCTGTTGATCAGCTGACCAGGTTCAATCAGGCGCTCGCTGATCATTCGAATCTTGAGAAACCTCATATCATTGACGGCATTCTTCTGACCAAATTTGATACAATTGATGATCAGGTATGTGAAGCACGCTACATTTGGATTCCATTTTCACCATCAAACCATCCATCCACCCCCCCCCCCTTCTCATTCTCACATACTTTAGGTGGATTGTTATAGATTTGTTACTTCTTTTGAAGTTACTTCAGCAAAACCAAAATTGCTGACATTAAATTGTACGTTATGAGCATTTTGGAAGTAATTATTATTATAATTAAGTGTATACGTCACGAGTATTAAGCCTTTTTTCCCAGTCACCATCAATCAGAGTTATGTTTCATCTGGCGTCCATTTCAGGTTGGTGCAGCTATATCTATGACCTACATCACTGGACAACCGATTGTGTTTGTTGGTACTGGACAGACGTACACCGACCTGAAGAATCTTAACTCTAAGGCTGTAGTTCATTCTCTTCTTAAAGCTTAATCACAAATAGATATCGATTCAGCTTAATTTCTTATCCGACGAATGACTCATAATTCGTATTGCCATTAACAGATGCTTGTTGTATTGCCGTCTGTTTTGATTTGGTTTTTTGCCCGTTCTGGAGTTAAAGACAAACCAGGTCATATTATCCTGTAACCTACTGGCTATGGGACATAAGTTTTATAATATTTAATAAAGCGCCACCAAGTGTTTAGCCATTTTCGTGCAAGCGTAATGTTTATTGAAGGATAACTATTCCCGTATTGTTTAAGGATTACTGTTGATTGGATTTTGGGAAAGCCGACTAAATTTGCATTTATGAATAAATGTATTTAATCCTCGGGAGTGCTTCAATCTTTTGGCTGGATGAGATATTTATGTTTGTCTGTAATATATATATATATATATACATACATGCATTGGGAAAATTAGTGTTAAATTATATCATAAATGAGTTTTTATTTATAGCCCATAATCTGTTTAAGTAAACTACACTACAGTAGAGTTTTATTATGGGGTAGACCTGTTGTCTTCCAAATAATAGTCTGGGATGTTCATATTATATGTACTCCATTTTCAGTCCATATATATATATATATATAGATAACTTTCGGTGTTTTGTTCCTGAAATATACCACCTCACAATTCAGAAATCTGCACAGTATCCTGAAGACTATCGGTATTGAGATGGATCTTTTAGAAACTGCATTAATATGAATTGGTATTTTTAAGGTTTTTAAAAAGCTTTGGTTAAGTCTGTTTTTAATTAATTAGGCGGTCCTTTTTCTTATTAGTGCCAGTTTACACCACTCTGTTTCATGTCAAGAGCACAAAAACGGCTTCTTGGGTCTGGTATTTGTATGGATCGAGGAATTAACTCTGGATGTGTGACATTCAGTAGTCTGATAAATATTCAACACCATGAATTTCTAACATAGCCTCACATTTTGAAACTTTACATCAGTGCTTTCCAAGACCTAAATGTTCTTTTAAACTGTACCTCCTTTCTCTGTTTGAATTTTATGTACAATATTTTAAAGGTGAGTGTTGTAATTTCTAAACAAGTCCTACAAATACAGTATGTTTGCATGGGCACAAAAACAAACTTCAATTCTCTAACCAATATGTGGAAATCTTTTTAATACACATCCGTCAACACCGATACATAAACTTCTGATTCACTGCCGTACGATATCCGAGGATGTTTTAGAATGAAACACATACACATAAATGAACAACTTTACTAGTTCATAAAATCTGCACCCTTTTTTTACAATCCAAAGATAATGACCGATGAATGAACGTTTTTGTATGTACATGTGCGTGCAACAGTGAAAATAATTAATGTGGCCTGCAACAAAAGAAAGTTGAAATAATGCAGATGCTACAAATGAGATATTTTACAAGATCTTATTCACATCTATCCGACCTGGATAGAAATCCATGAATAAAACCAGGATAATATTTTTTGTTTTGCATTTAACCGATCAGTTTGTATCCAGATAAAATGACATGATGTATACTTAGCACTAATGGGATAATGACAATATAATGACTTAACCATGGACAGATCCGATAAACCTGTGAAAATCCAATTAAAGATCCTTTAAATAATAAATCCACTTTCGCAACTTCGAGTCAGCGGGCAAAATGAACGGAGTTTATATCATCGTATTTTACTGCCTTCCACTCAAACTGAAACCTTTATATAAAGTAATACCTAGCATCACAATAATTGAACACTTACACAAATTACACCAAAGTACTCGCAAAAATCCCCACATCTGACTGACTTGGCAAATACCATACAATCTTATCACAGGTGCAATGTGGAATGATTGCTGAACTAACAGTTCTTTGATTTGAACAGCAATGGTAGAAATTAAAATGCATAAATAAATGAAATTCAAAACCAGCTGACATATTATTGTGTGTAGCAATTAAATTTTCAACCACTTCACAAACAGTAACACTTTTGACTTGAGCTACATTCAAACATTTGCACCTAAGGTATTTTGGAACAATTCTACAATAAATTAAAAAATTTAAAGTTGCTGTTTTTTGTGCACTTGGTACACTAAACGGGCCAAATGGCTTCCAAAAACAGTGAGACGAAGTGGGAGATGAAAACACCCTTCTGGCATAGCCAGCTTGGGTTTGAAGCCAGCTGCAGCAGATTTGTGGTCAAACTGCACTACCATTTAGGCCATGAGGCACCCAATGTAAACCTAAAACGTAACATTCCATCAACGTATCAATTCGTTTACAACACAGTAGAGAAATAATTTAACTGAACAAAATCAATAAGTTAAGTAACTTCTAATAGACATCAATATGCCATTTAGTTTCCAAGATGTTCAATGCACAAATGTAAATCTTTGTGGAAACATCTCTAATAATTTCCCAAACGATTCCTGTTTAATGTATAATAATTTGGAAATTTAACAGACAAAATGCACATCATGAAGAGAAGAAACGTCACCATAAGTGTGATGATATATAATATTTTATCATTGGTACATATTTTTCCATTAAAAAAAGGGATCAAATTCCATTAGTCAGCATGTTTCTATTATTCTACTAGAAACAATGTGATGTTACTCATCTAAAATGTATTTACTTTTCCAATTAGATAAGATCCATAACTGAGTTATCTTTATTAAAAAAACCATAATAGTTAACTTGAGTGACTCTTATGTCTTTTTCTTTTTTGTAGCTGTGAGTGTGTAGAGTTGAATGACATATCATATCCTCAAATAATATGTTACATTCTTTGGTGTCATCATCAAAAGATATTTTATATGGCCTGGAAAAGTCGGTCTCATTATAGGAATGATATGAAAACATACTGAAATGTATCTACAGATTATGTGTCCAAGGAGATATACAAACCACATAATGAGTCATTGAAATATTATTAAAAACAAACGTTTGTAGACAAGATTGTTATTTTTAAAGAAGACTACTCCTTCAGTGTGACTATTGATAGTCAAGTCAATCAGATGTGCAAGCAGCCTCTCATTGATAACGCATAACTTGATCCTATATTGGTAAATGTTATAACTCATCATCTGGATCATGGCCTGACTTATCTCCATTATTTGATGTTTCTGGAGCTTTCTCATCTGGAACAACAATAATACGTCAATCACTACTAACAATTATTAACACATATTAGCCAAAAGGGACATAGACAGAGGTTGTGATTTTGTTACTGATTCTCAAGACCCCATATTTGTATAAATTTGCATTTTCACACGTCAAATTTGCCACCAAGCCATCAACATAATTTGTTCTCTTATCATAACATCAATCCTCCTGTGATTTGCTTATGTTTGGACAGAAGTGACGAGAAATAGGATGAGTTAAAAACTACACAAGATACCCATAATCGCTTCTTATGAAGAGCAAATATTACACACAAGAGACCATCTAATGCACAAAGGGAAAGACTCTCTCATCACTTTCCTACTAATGACAGCACATTCAGCAAATGTCGTCTGTCTTCGTCGGGGGTCAAGAATATGAAAGTTGATAGGTCATCCAGACATTTATTAAACATAAACAGCAATCAAATGAAAATACAAATCATTCTGATGGTTTGGCGCCAAATCTGATGATAGTTGTACATATAGTTCTATGTATTATGCATAAACGATGTACATTTTTTACATATACAAGTTGCATGTATATGTACGTTCCAATTAAATATTAATATGACTCTGATGTGATATGATCAAAGTCTGCAGCAAGAAACTATATTCAAGTGTTATTATGCCTTCAAATAAGAATCTGTTAGAGCAGGTAGAGTTAATGTTTTACAGTAAGAATATCAGCCTCTACTTTGAGGAAGTTGACAGAGGATATTAGAAGTACACCATCTCACTCTCTGGAAGGTTTAAATGTCTTCTTAACACTCTCCTCTTCAAGGTTATTTTATAGGATGACTATATTTATGCAGCTTTCACAATTATAGTGTTCTAGGATTATCAAAATAGGATTTTAATGTTCTTTGTTAAACCATTTCTTTGTCTGATGACGACATTCTCTTCAAATGGAGTATCCAGATGAACATTAATCAAAATAGCCTTTTAAAATCAACCACACATTGTTTATGTTGAGTTTGGATAGTAAATACTATCCAAACTCAACATAAACTATTTTGAAGCACTATCCAAACATAACAATCCTAGCACTGTCCCAACCTCGGAAACTGCATTCAAAATGCTGATTTAATACCTTAATATCAGGGATTAAAAAATACCTGAGTCTGAAGATGCTGGTAATTCAAGTTTTTCGTCATCAACATTGGGTGTCGTGGTATCTTCTGTCTGGTCTAAATTATCTGACGCTTCTGTTGACTCATCTTTAGCCTTAGTATCTGAAAATGAAGGGAACACTACATACAGTCATTTCAGACATCTCTTTATGATGTACAGAACAATATAGTAGACTTCTTCTGAACTACAGACTCATGATGGGTATAAATGGTGTTGGAAACAAACAAGCATAAAAATATACATCATTCACAACTACGCCAAGAAAAGAATATTTTCAAGAAATATCAATGGCATAAAAATTAAAAAGCTAAACACTTTGTTTAGTGTGATTTCCATTTAAAGAAAGATATTATACACTTTGCTTCTCAGAGGAGCTATCACATCTGATCTTTTTGTATTCAAGCCATACCAGTCATCCAACTGAGGTGATTACATTTTATCCTTCACTTAGCAAATGTCCCTCTCCACACACACACACACACACACACACAGATAGAGAGAGAGAGCAAACATGAATTGTACACAAAGATCATGTTATAATTAAATAGTTCTACATCACATACCATCCTCTGTACTCTGTTTCTTAGTCTCATTAACCTTCTTACTGCTCGAGTCTTCAGTTTTGTTCTCAGATTTCGTTTTGGGTTTTGGTCTGTATGTTTTCAATTTATTTAGTAAGTACTTCACTTCTCTATCCAAATCAGCAATTTTTCTCGCTATATCCTCTACAAGTATTTTTGGTTTCTCAAACATTGGCACTTTTTTCTGTTCTTCATGTATTGTGTCATTCCATTCCTATATCATAAAAATTAAGTAATAATACAATCAACTACATATACATCATCTATGTCAACTTTTATACAACAGTCTAGTTCCACAACAATACAGTCTCTATGGTTCATAGACTCCAACCACATTATAAGTGGACTGTGGATGGAAAAGTTACTACATGTATTAATGGGGGGGGACATATACAAATTTTGCTTGGCCATTTCCTCATGTATTTTCTTCATTTGAGAATATAAACACATCATTACATAATTTAGGAAAGTCGATAAATACTTTGCTGTAATTTCGTGTAGATGATCGTTTTAATCAAATTTGAATGATTAATTGTGCCAAAACACTCTAACACTGATGCGGCCATGTTGTCTAACTAAATGCCACAACATTTAATTATATGCTGGAAATCCCATCGGAGGCAGCAACTGTATAGGTTCTTAAATGCATGTTTATTCCTGTGTTAGATTGCTGATGATACGGGAAATGATTCAGCCAACTTATTCTCTACATGTAATTAATGAAACACAAATAATACTTACAGTTGAGAATTGAGATACAAGTAAATGGAATTATTTTATGGGCAGAGCCACATGTGATGGATGATGGTAATCGGGTTAACGATGCCACACGAACAGATGAAACTATTCACATGTTCTAATATGCAATAACACTCCAATTAAATATTCAAAATGTTTAGAATGACAATTTCACACCTCAGGTAATTAGTGGCAGTCGGTAATGTTCTGGGTTATGAGAAATACAATGTTAGAAGTTTGTTTAAGCTTTTACAAATGATAATATGTTTACAAAATGGAGGTATCTTCTAGCAGACCGAAGAAAATTATATATATTCAGTACAAATAAGTGGGATCTTAGCACCCAGAATTACATATGCTTCCATGTTATGGATAGGCCGTAGTAGAAAATGGACATGTGCCATATTTCTGTTAAAACTCTATGTATTGTAACCAAATTTGTTACCTACGTAAACAGTACTTTGTACAACACATTTCATATAATTTGCTTATGAGTCGGCATCATAACAGATATTTGAAAATATCGGGCATAGGTGTATTTGTGAAACTTTTTGTGAGCTAGCATTTTTTTTTTAATAATGCAGTTATTAATAATAATTAGCTGGAACATTCTTGTATACAATAGGATGGTTTTTAGTTAAAATAGTAACTTTTTTATGGACACTTAGGTGCACTGTATCATTTGTAAACAACCATTCTCAAAACAGTCTTATTGTGTGCAGGACATATTGGGAACAACTGGTAAAAATTTCTTTACCTTGCGCACCATTTTTCACAAATTTTACAAAAGTTCCAAAAAGTCATTTTGAGGAAATGACAAAAAATAAAAACATTTTCTGAAACAGTGAATACATAATAGAAATACATTAACCAAGTGCATAAAAATTAATATAAGTATATACTGTAGATCCTGACCATTAAGCTGAGGTGGTACTTTAGGCCTAAAATATCATGATTTACTGACCTGCGATATTTTTAGATGATATCAAATGTTTGGAACACGTGAAATAGCAAAGAAACATAATTGAACATCGTGCTTGTAAACCAGAAAGTGAACCATGGAAACAGTGAAAAGTATTTAAGAGAGGAGATTGCGTTGTGAAACGATGATAAAATTAATGAAATAATTTTTGATCAAAATGACGACTGATGTCCATTTGCATCTACTGGATCTAGAATAGCTGCTAAAACACTGAGATTTCTTCTCCCAATTACTGAATTTCTTGACACAGTGAAATTGCACTGGCTGTTAAACCGACCCCAGAAAATAAGGGTAATAAAATTGACTCAAAGTATCGGCTTAATGGCCGGGACCTATGGTACTAGGTTCATCTATTGAACAAATGCAAAGATTGTATAGAGGTACAACATATTTTATTTGTCACATCGTATCCAGATGTGCACCAGGATCATACAAATGGCTCTCCTCCTCCAACAGTTTCTTGTCCCCTTGAATCCTCTGTAAAGATTTGCGCGTTCTGCTAGACCTGGTCTCCTGTTTGGCAGCCACTTCTGCCCTGTCTCTGCTAGCACAGACAGCTGTGAACTCAGCCCGGTCTGTGGAGTGACAGCCTCGGTCACTTTGAGCAGCATGTCGGATCCCTTGTTGAACTGGAGAACGCCCATAGCCACTGCTATTTCCAGTCTTTCGGGAACTAAAGACAGCCTTTGGAGCCCTTATCCATGTGACAGCATGTAGTGACTCATTAGCGTTTGACGTGCCAAGGGACATGCACCATCCCAACAACTCATGGCCACTCAAGCATTGGAACAGAGGAAGAAGTTGTTCCGATGCTTCTCTTGGTATTGGGGGATCATGTTTACCCTTCCTTCCTCCTCTGCTCTGGATCCACACCCCTAGCCTTGGTCTGCTGGAAGTAGCACCAGTCAATATCGTAGTGATTGCAATGAGGGTCCTCGCTAGTTGAAATGCTGTGGCAGTATATCGCTGAGATTGCATGATGAGTTGCCTCAACATTTGGTGCATGCTTCACAATTGCGTTTCTGTAATATTGCGACCCTATCTTCATCTTTGCAGTTGGTAGCTTCCCCCTTCCACTCAAACTGGTAGTCACTTGTGTCTTTGATGTTTCCGAGGGTTCTCCCCCCCTCAATCTTCTCTAAACAGTACTGGCCCATTGATCTCTCCGTAGATCTCCTGATGTACACAACGTACATTCTGATGAGCCTCCACCAATGCCTCATATGCTGTTCCATACACCAGCTTTTGTTTCAACCCATCTGAGATGGAACTAAACGACTTGCTGTGAATGCCACCGTTCACGTTCAAAAGTTGTCAGATGCACCAAGCCTGTCTGGTTGATACCATCTTCGCGGGCTACGAGTACACCAAGATGTCACATACCGGCAGCTGTGGTGATGTATACAAACTTGACAGCTCGGCACTACACCTGTTACACGACAGTTGAAGTTGGACTG
Source organism: Paralvinella palmiformis (assembly GCA_025642065.1). Taxonomy (NCBI): domain Eukaryota; kingdom Metazoa; phylum Annelida; class Polychaeta; order Terebellida; family Alvinellidae; genus Paralvinella; species Paralvinella palmiformis. The sequence goes on from JAODUP010000564.1 coordinate 102,033, forward strand.
CACATCCCTGTTTCTGTGATACGCAGTGCTGCTGTGCCACACTCTGGACGAGCAAAGTGGCTTCACAAAATCCTTCAGCCGGTCTGCATGAAATAACGCTAATCGACTGTCAGAAGATGTCCTGGCTGTGGCACTCTCCGATGTAGATGGTCTAGGCAAAGACGACAACACAATCTTACATCGACTGACAGCTGACACATGTAGATCACTGAGGGAATATAATAAATAACCATAAAGAAAATATTCTCGGCACACAACAATTATATATACATTACAAAACAAATTAGGATGTTATACCCTAGTCTATTGTTATGATAACAAAAACATCACTGAACAACTACCCAAAAAAATACATTTTTCTAAAACAATAATGTTGTATAAATTATTAGAATGGTATCATAAGCAATATGTTATAGAAAACTTATACCACAACATGCATGATACAAATTATGATTGTATGATACAAATTATGATTGTATGATACAAATTATGATCGTATGATACAAATTATGATCGTACGAGTTATTTTCCTTTGTAACTTTGTTCACGTTCACTCATTGAGTGATGCTTTTGTAGTCCCCGTCATTTATAATGTCCATTTACAACATAAGTTTAGTGATTTACAAACGTTTTCTACTATATAATTGCGTATTGTTTCTCTACATACCTGTCTTCTTTGGTCTGCCTGCTCCAGGTTTATTTTTCTTTCTCCTTTTGATGCCAAATCGATGCACAAGAACTAAACTTTCTACTCGCTTCCATTTTGTTGACACGTTCTACCGGAAGTGGTGCCTATTGGGCGACGATGCCGTCATCAGCATATCAAGCACGTCCATTGGATTAGCAATCTACTCAGTATTATAATGAGCAGGTGACAGCATATCTTATCCTTATCTGGTAGTGAGGTCACATAAATTTCTTTACAAAAAAGAAGCTTCCAATCAGATTCTAGGAGAACTAGGGCAACACATCCGGTACTAGGTAAACATCCGAACGAGACGGCAACAAAAATGGCGTCTTCATCGGTTTGAATGTGTCTCAATTCAAATGATTTTTGTGAGCACTCCTCGCCATTTAAAAATGGTGTTAATGTACCGGAAAATGACATGACAGCAAAAATTATTTTTTCGACATTTGACCCATGGGCTCCCTTATACTGGATTGCGTTATAGTGGAACCAGACTGTATACAGTGTTTCTAAGAATCCATGCATCAAATTCACTACACACACATGTATATAAAAAGTTTCTAAGCCATTTCCATTCAGATTCATCTCATTTAGATTTATATGCAAATCAGAGTTGACGGGGAAACCACTTTCAGAAATGAGATAAAGGGTGTAGAACAAACATTTTATCAAAAAATATTAAATGTCACTGATGTGTCACACAAAGTTTTATAACAAAGAAAGCACCGAATAAAAGAAAAATATAAAAGGCTCATTTGTATAAGCACAGGCTATATGATAGAACATCTACTTCAGCGTTTTGGCATAAAATGTTATGTTTGAAATGAACAATTGTAATAAGGCTCTGTATATTATATATAATTGAAAATACCAACTGATCAAGGGAAATCAAATGAATCTGTACACGACCCTTACAGTTAAATTATAGTAATGAATAAAGGAAGGATGATCCATTACAGATAGGACATACCTTGGTGGTATTAATTAGTTTTTCCAATGTAGCCAACTCAACTTCAGTAAATGGCTGATCTTCTCCTGTAAGGTTCTTCATACCATCCCGAAAATATTCCGTATAATTTACAACACCATTTAACGCCTCTATGGCTTTAGGCCGCTCCTCTGCTTCATACACACGCTGATATAGATCAGCGGTTAATTTTTTCAGCTCACTTAATTTAATGTCATATACCTGAAATATGAAACAGAGGCTCTGTAGTTTACTGAGCAACCAAACAAAATTGAATAAATTACATAAAACAAAGTCTGATAACCAGAAAATAATGTATTCGTTTCGCTTTCAACAACTTAAAATATTCCTTTTATCTTATTTATAACTGTAGTTATTACTAAAACTCATACTTCCATACCTTCCTCTCTGCATCTTCTTCCTGTTCATATAACCAATCAGAGACTTCTGAAAATTTGGTGCGTATTTTCTCACGTTCCTCATCAGTAGAACACTTTTCATATATTTCCTGATAGAGTTTATCTTGAGTGTCAAAAATAAAAGATTCCAATTCATTCTTCACCTTTGCCAACTTGATCTTCTCCATATCCTTCTTGCGCAAATCAGATATCCTGCAAGTTGGAAAAGAGAAAATTTAAAGTTTGACCTTCATCCAGGCCAACACTGTAAGACATGTTTTTAATCTTACCAGCTTATTGACAAAGTTTTCTCTTCCAAATTCTACATTTATTTAGTCTTCCTTTACTTTACAGTCACTCAGATTTATAACTACCTTTCAAGCCATTATTATTATTAATCTATTTAGTGAAGAAAACATACTTTTTCTTTGAAGCATTAATTTTTTCTAGACTAGGATCACTTAGATCAATCATCAATACATGACTCTGGATTTCTTCTTTAATTGCTACGGGTTTTGTCTTCTTTTCAGTTTTGTTTTCTTCTTTCTTGTCTCCCTTTTCATCTTCCTTGTCTTTCTTATCGTCTTGTGTTGTTTTGTCATCACCGTCCTCTTTCTTAGAACCATCATCCTTTTTTCCATCACCCTGTTCTTCATCTTTCTTTGGTTCAGTGTCAGTTTCCTGGCAAGAATGTTACAGATTTATGTTAACAAAATTAAGAAATTTGCATCACAAGTTATCAATGAGTAATAGGTTATTTTGTGTCTTCAGTGTTCATGTTAAAAAAACACCCACTTTAACACTAATGTAAAAAAGGTAAACAAAGTGAGACAACACACACGCACACACACTTTTGCTACTGTTAAAAAGGATTTGACAATCTGTAACTGTACTTACAATGAGTAACAATTCTAACCACTATATTTAGCATAACAATTTGCAACGAAAATTATATTTTATGGTGTAATATAAATTACTGACCGCAGTCTGGTGTCATGCCTGTTATAGCATTTTAAGTGAATTATTAAAATAACAGAAATGCTATTAGTGCATCAACATCATACTTTGTTCGCATAAAATATTTCTAGTAGATAATGTGCAGTAACATTCTCTGGTGAATGCAAATCTATAAAAGTTACTGCCATAAGGTGTCTTAAAGCAAACAGGCTGGTCAAGATGATGTTGATTGATGTTTTACAGCCACTTTTGTGCACATGGTAGGCTAAATGGGCCGAGTGACCTCCAAAGATAATGAAGCCAAGTTAAAGATGAAACACCCTTCAGATATGTCCACACCGAGATTCGAACTCAGGTGATAGTGATCTGTGGTCTAACGTGCTGCCAACTAGACCAAAGAGACGCTCTAAACAGGCTGGTCAAAGAACACAAAATATTTTAAAGTGATACAGTACAGGTTTGCTATAACACAGTCTAATATATAACTATAGTATTTTTGGTTACAACATTTGGTGGATCACAAATCTGTGAGCAATGATTAAGAACATTCCATGAAATCATTGGGAACAAGTTACCCTACAACTACAGGATGACTCAATCATGACCACCGTCGTGTGTATTTCCCAGTCTGTTTTTACATGCCATATATACTCATGTATAAAACTAACTATATTTATGAGCACTTAAAAGGGAATTGCACTGAACCTGTATATAAAATGAGTGGCAAGCCATCTCCTTTCTTCTCTCTTCCCATTCATATTGATTTATAAACAACATTGTGTAAAATTGTTCAAATTGACTGAAACAAAATTAATATGATATATTTGTACCTGTGGCAACATGTACTTGACACAGCAAAAGGGTTAAATAATGTCCATTTAGAAACTAAAATGAACTGACCGTAAAGCACCATTCAATATAGAAGACATGACAACTCGTATTGAGAAATCGCTTCATCAGCTAGCTAATTGGCTTAGGAAATTAAGACTGTTCATGTCTTGCAGATTTATTTTACCACCTAAACTTTATTCAGCCAAACCATATGATCAGTTAATGTTCCACTTTAATATGCACTGCGAAATTTTCACAGCAAATTTGTTTATCTAAGAAATATAATGCATGTTACAACAGCCATTGGTGTTCATTTCTTCAATTACCATGAGGGCTCTAGATTAGCATATGGCCAACATACTGGGGTAAGTCGAATCACCATGTGGGCAACCTATATTTTAACATTACATGTCTGGTTGGTCAGGTCAAAACAAATGTGGGCAACCGAAAATCAATGAGCGATTAACGAACATCGGTATTTTTTAATCACCTCCGAGATGATAGTTTGCATGTTTACTATACTGTAACCCACTGACGACCTTAAAGAAGTTTTGCACATTTGGTACTCACAAAACTTGGCCAGATGGCAGGTGATTTTTATTTAACTGTTTGTGTCTTTCTTTGCACAATTCTGGGAAGGCAAGTAACTCAAAATGTTAGTACAGAGCCCTGACCATCCACGACAGTATGGTTTGTTCATCAGTAAATTCCATCAAATATTTTTGTCATTGGGTGTTACTCATGCATGAAATGAATAGCATTATGTCTACTAAATTTTATGATTACTTCTTCCACACACACACATACAGAAACACACACACACACACACACACACACACACACACACGTTACATTAAAACAGCGAAACTACATTATTAACATAGGTCACCAATAATATGGTTCATCACTGAAGACTCTATTTCTATATTATAGCAGAGCCATACTGTAATTAAAGTAATTTGGGGAACAAGCTTATCTGTATATTACTAGAACCATTCACTTCTCTAACACTTAAATAGTGGCTTAACCTATTACAAAACAGTAAAATAAACCCAGACAAGATTAGATGCACCTCACACCTGACCTCCACAAAATGTCATATATATTTTAGTATGGAGTAACACCATATAACACTTGTGCCAGTACAAAGGTCATATGGATAATATTAACACCTTTCCACTTCTTATCACATCAACCTGCTCATCTTCACCTTGTTTTCATCAGTTCTGCTTGAATCTGATTTTGACTTGACAGCTTCGTTATCACCAGATGAGCTCTGTTCTTTGTCATTTTGCTCTGTGGATTTTTCCCTATCAGTATTCTCATCAGCACCATCCATCTTTTTCTGTTTTTTGCTGTCAGTGTCTGTCTTTTGTGCTTCGTCTTGTTGATCAGGATTTGTCTGACAGTGTGAAGTACAGGTATAGCAAAGCCCAAATAAATCAACGAATCAAAATGAACAAGAAAAAGTGGGTTGGAAAATCACGTTCTAGAGATAAGACTTTTAACAGACTTCACAACACTCAGACCGCCATGAGACGAGAAGAACATAATCGCAAAATATTAAATGATAGGCAAAACTGAAATAAATTAAATACTTCTTATAGAAAGCTGAAGTAAAAAAATAACTAAAAAAAGTTATAAGATCTATGGCGATAAATCAAATACCAACCAATTTTACAGCAACAGCAGAAATGAGTTAAAAATTGGATGTACTCAAAACAGTTAACAATATGTAGTAATGGTTACCTTCCTGGATAAAAGATGGTATATTTTATTTGCTAAGTTGATGGCTAGTATCTAGACAAGCAGCTCTTGTTAACTGACTAAATACAAATGACTATATAGGACAGGTCAGCACTGATGTGGACCTACTATTCACTATGGACAGGAGGGGAGAAGGGTCAAACAATGCAAAGGTCAGTGAAAACACTAGTATAGCCATAAGGATTAGTTATTTAAGTTAATAACGTTCTCAAATGTTAGTCCATAAGCATTCTTTCCTTTAAAAACAGTTAGCACATGATTTGGCAGGACTATAGCATAAGATGGCGAGAATTAAGTTTTTATCAAAACACTGTATTCTTGTATAAAGAGTAACCAGTGGCACTGATGATAGCCGTGTATGATAAATCTCAAATTTTGTAAATGGCAACAGCTACAACATTAATGTGCTTTGCCAGAACCACAGCAAAACAATAACAGTCCAACACAACAATGACATTAGACAGACGTAACAGGATATACTATGTTACTTAAATGTACAGAAAATAAACAGACTTTGATTCAGAAACTCTCTAAACAAACCTCATTTTTAGTGTCTTCAACTGATCCTTGTTTTTCTTCCTGATCTTTTGTACTTCCACCTCCTCCAAAAAAACTGGAAATTGTGTTTCCTATTTCTGGAAACAGCAACAATAAACATAACAGGGAATAAAACAAAATGAAAACCTGATATGAATAAACAAAAATGATATGACTTGTTATGTAACTAATCATAAACCTTATTGTATTTCTACAGACATATTATTTGAGGTATCACTGTACAGTGCCTTTGATTAGCTCCTGCTAGTAAGGGTGCTTTATTAAGTATACATTATTATACATTATTATTATAAATAAAATAAAATGCCCTGTTATGTGACAAATCACAAAATAATAACATATCTAGTTATGAGATCAATACTGTTATGTTTTCAGTCAAATATTTAAATATCAATACTTACTTGATAAAGTTGATTCTTCTTTCTTCACCTCCTCCTCAACCAATTTCTCAAATAATGTCTCGACCTGAAATCATTAAATTAACAGTGTAAATTTTTGTGTATCAAGTATTGTCAACAAGGACATGGACATTAACATAATTAACCATAAACAGATACGCACATATATGAATAATTATTATAAACAACTGAAGATCACACTGTTGAACCAAAATTCATACAATACATCATCGTAGACAAGATAGAATTAGACTACCATTTTATTATTAAAGGGTACCATTAGACTACCATTTTATTATTAAGGGGTACCACTATCTCCAGTGGTTAGCATATTAGTTATGTCAAAATTTTCACACAAATTGCTATAACAAGGATCTTTTTCAGAGATATTTTATGAATGACTTCACAAAAACAAACTGAACATGGCCATGTTGCCTTCTTCCTTGTCCAGATCTGCCTCTCAGCAGACGTCAACAAGTTGATTACCAGAGCTGTGCAAACTCCACTCCCATACCTACCTGTTCGTGAACTGTTCTGGTGCTGGGCCACACACACGTTTCTTGATCATGACATCAAAAAATGCCTTTTCCAGTGATGGACGGTGAGCTACATATTGATCTATGATATTTTTATTTGTAAATCATTCAATACTGTCCATTTTTTCAGTCAGTGTTCATATTTTTTACAACAGTTTCATTCGTCATCAGTTTTCTGTTTGACATATTGAACCGCACAGTCGACATTTTTGCTCATCCAGTGGGGAAGGTATGAACAGTTTCACCATCGGTATCTGAACTGCTACATTAACTGATATTTGGATAGTCTGCTTTCTCAGGTTCACAAGGATACTCTTCAATCCCCACATACATATTATTTGATGCCATTATATCCATTAATAAATAAATGTATACACTGCGGTTAACAGGTTATGCTTGGATAGTATGTGAGCAGACATCTTACAGAATCACCGGAATCTACATGCTGATCTCACATCCTGGTGGACATTCAAGGAGCCCAGAACAGCAACCATTAATAAATCTAATAAACAATTTGCATCTACTATCTTAAAAACTTCAGTCTTAAATTCTTGCTATGCTTTAAGATTGTAGTTTTCTTCTATAACTTGACCACCTCCCAACTCTGTACTTTGACCTCCGTTTAATGCCCAGGTTTGTCATCCTGTATGTCGAGTGGGGGCCAATATGTAGCCTTGTTTATGTTCACTAACGAATGCGTTAATTTAATTGGCTACTTGCGTCGTTTTTATCAATTGGGACATTTGATAAGCTATGAATATTTTTCTTGTGCATTGTTTTGTGTGGCCATAAACAAACCAAGTCTGACCAACACAAAGAAAGAGCTATCATTAGCTGATAAAATAAAACAATTGTTGTACACTGCTGAGGAAAACCTCCAAGCTAAAGCAGTTCTGGTTAAAAAAAGTTAAATCCATATATATATATTTTGTCATCTTTTTTATTAATGTGTATGTATTTTAAATATGTACTTTTTTCAATCATAGCTGTACTATTATACACGTATGTGCAATTATATGTGTATATTTATATACAAGAGCATACTTTTGTCAAGGAAACAATTTCTATAAAGTGACCACCTCCCTAAACTGACCACATTTAAGCTGCTAAACTGGATGTTCTGATCATGATTTATGACTTCCCTTGCCACTATCTATTTCATCTTCTGTTAACCCAGAGATGCAAAACCATAATCAGTATTCATAATTGATTGTAATTGATTACAAGATCAATTGATCACAATTGTCACTTCCACATGCAGTGTAATCAACTACATCGTCCGTGTAATCATAATCGATGATTACTTTCATGATTACACAAGACAAGCGATCATTTCAGAACTACACAATTCTTTATAAACATTGCAGATATGAATAATTCCAGCCATTTCATGAATATTCAGATGATGGTGTTTTAAGGCCACTTTTATGCACATGATAGGCTAAATGGGCCGATCATGAATATTCAATTCTGTTCTTTTCGGCTCAGCAATTTTTGTAGAGCAGAATTGTATACTGACCTTATCAATGTGTGTGTGACTTAATTAATTTAGATCCGTATGTGTGTAATGTCACTACTCTTTGTGTGTGACTTAATTAATTTAGATTCATGTGTGTAATGTCACTGCTCTTTGTGTGTGACTTAATTAATTTAGATCCGTATGTGTGTAATGTCACTACTCTTTGTGTGTGATTTAATTAATTTAGATCCGTATGTATGTAATGTCACTACTCTTTGTGTGTGACTTAATTAATTTAGATTCATATGTGTGTAATGTCACTACTCTTTGCGTGTGACTTAATTAATTTAGATCCGTATGTGTGACAACAATGAGAATGTGTGTAGTCTGTTTTAAAATTAATCAGCCACATGACAACAACAAATTCAAACATTTCTACCCACAAAAACACCTCATTTATGTAAAACTAAATCGGTAAAAGGGAGAATAAACGTGTTTTTTTAGTTATCTGAAAAACCTATTGGCCATCAAAGAATTGCTTTAATGTGCTAAACATCCTATTTGTTACACAGATTTAAGTGGCTTTGGTCATGCCACATTTGCTGTGTCATGTAACCAGCTCCATGGGTTCATATCCCGATAACTACAACCAGACAAATGATTTGTCTAATTAATGGGATATAATTTAACACACTGTAATCTCACACACACACACAGAAAAATCTAGGATGATTCATTACCTTATCTACAACAAACAGTCCACTATCATCGATCCTGAAGTGAGCTTTAGTTCCTTTTGGTTCCCCATCTTTGGAATGTTTAACAAAAGCATCCTCTATACCAACCAGTGCCACCTCCTGTAGAGTAAGCTTACCAAAGCCCCTTTTGATCAACAGACAGACAAACAAACAAACAATATACATTGTATTACTTTCACAGACCATGGTATAATACAATGTTATAACAATTCTGGGATATTTGTTCAATATAATTAATATGTACTTCAAATGGTAATAGGCTTTTCATATTACAGATAACTCACACAATTCACATAACATACTGTGTGCACAAACAGTATAAAATATATATGCACATTAATTAGTATTATTCACTGGACTGGAGCAACAAGAAAACATTCTGGAAATACTTGCACCATAATTCATAAACTAAATTAAATTATCATCTGAATGGTTACTTTTGATGATAAGGCCATTGTTTTTTTAATACTTGTTTTACAGAAAATTGCCTCCAGAAAATTAGGGTTGATTGGGAAAATAAAATTCTATGAAAATGTAGGGTCTGTCAGTCAAAAAAAAAAACCACAACAATGTTTTGTATAACATACATCCTTCGGTAATTGAGATTTGACAATCTCTCCAATAGCTTTGCTTTTTTTGGCCTTTATTATTTTCTTTTTGTTGTTAATCGTCAGTGAAAAGTAAACAATAGACATGTCACTGTCAGCACCGGCATGAGTCGCCATCTTTCCAACGGATTCTTACATGGTTGTTGATTGGACAATTTGAACAAGACGAGCCCTGCACTGTGGTCGAACTTCCACTCCTGCCACTTTGCATATATAAATAACCTTTACGACATTGAATTGGGTCACAAATCACATGGTCAATGCCTTATTAGGAACATTAAACATCGAGGGACCTGTAGAAAAGTACTGTAGGTCCCGGTCATTAAGCCAAGACTTTGTCAATATTTTGACCCTTATTTTGGAGGGTTGGCTTAATGGCCAGTGCTATTTCAGTGTCAAGAAATCAAGTCATGAGGAGAATACATTTCAGTGTGTTAGCAGCTATATAGACTACTTTCTATACCTAGTCTAGATGCAAATGGACATCAATCATCATTTTGATTTAAACTCATGCAGTCATGGAGTGAAAATAGAAGTGAAACAAGTTGCTGATAATTATACATGGCTTTATAATGAAAATCAATATTTATATGTAGAATTATCAGATTTTTGTAATTATGGATAAATGCTGTTGGACTCAGTAGCGCATTTCATGACTTTCAATTCGAAGGCAGGGTTGGTAACAAGACAACTTGTACCCAAGAGGGTTGTATCTCATTCGTTCATTAGCTATTAGATCTGGGGTGCCCCCACATACATATTTTGTCTGGGCATATTTCAACTAATAACGAGATAATTACTGATTAATTAATTTATTTTCAATAGAGAGTTAGTTACTAACTGACTGCATACACCGGTAATTTACATTGTCTCGATTATTGCCGCGTTAGTGACCAAAACGTACCATCAAAGCCAAAGGCTCAGTAGTAATTGACAATATGTCTAATTATTTCGAAGTCATTGACTTCATATGTGGTTCATTGAATGTTTAATCACAGCGTTAATTTAAGTTTGAGGTCCTACCTATGCGCTAACAGTTTGTGTAAACGATCGTTATAATTTGCCTTGATCTATTGACAGTAGATTATGAAAACAAAACTATTTTCTGCATTCAAAACATTACCCAGAAATACTGTAGGGAAAAGTTTAGATTTTTAGGTTGGCTTAATGGACGGTATCATAAATCATGATATTTTAGGCCTAAAAACGACCTCGGCTTAATGGCCGGGATCTACGGTACTTCTTGCTGATTGCTGTATCGCATATACTAAGATCAAACAATTGCAGTGTAAGTTTGCTTTCATTAAAATTATGTATTTTAAATGTCGAAATAAACAATCTGAAGAAAAAAACAAGGTTAGCTGCAGGCAGGAAAATAATAATAAAAAGAATAAAAGTCAATTTTATTTCCCAGCAGCGAGTTTCAGCTGTGGTCACCGGATTTGTAAAACAAGAATTAAAAAAACAATGGCCTAACAAAATATAATAACAGGGAAAGGTCAACAATACTTAGGCAGGTCATTTAAGCGAGACATTCAGCTTTCAATAAATTGACTCACTTTAAGAATTCTTCATTGAGAAAGCTGAGATCACCATAATTAACAGCAAAGCTGAAGTCTTTGTTCTGCTTACTAAATGTCATCACCTTCTTTTGAGGAAAGGGATTCATTCGTCCAAAGAGGAGTCGTTTCACCAACTTACTACTATCACCGTTATCATCACCTGAACGAGCACGTTCAAACTCTACCTGTAATAATAGTCAAATCTTATATTTCTCTATTTCTTTAAACTTTACAAGAACATATTTTACATTCTTTATTCTCTGTCAATGACACCTGCTTATTATAACTATGGCTGTTTTATGCTCATTTCATATTGTGCACTAATTTTAAAAAATCTGATCTGCACCTAGTTATAAATGTACTTTGGTTATGCAACACAAAATATAGTTCAATCAATAAATTGCTAACATAACTGAAAATGATAAATTGAAGTCTTAATTTCAGAAAAACATTAAAAATAAACAAAAAAAGGCAGGCACTGATAGAATTATTACATGATCAGACAAGACTTCTAGCATCACAAGTAAAAAAAGAATTACCTGGATTGGAAAGAGGTTTGCATCTTTGATAGCAAATTTCTTCACCTTGTAACCCTTTGAAAGATGTGCAGCTTGATAAGAAGCGCCGAGTGCAGCAGCCTCATCAGTGTTTATACTTTTACCTAGTTCTTTTCTAGTCAACACAAAAAATTAAATAAGTGTTTTAGTGTCACAGTTTTCCTATAAATATTTATAAATCCAAAAACAACAGAATTAAATACAATACGTAATAACTACAATACCACCCTTATATAGTTTACAAATGCATCACAATAAAAAAATTAAGTTGTCCAATTAATTATTATGTAAACAAGATTATAGTACAAAAACTACAACACTTCATATGTCTGATATATAACTGATTTTCTTTGATTCTTATATGTGCCTATATCTATTATAGTATTTGTACTGACCTGTTAACAGCATCCCGAATCATCTCCTGAACTTTTGGTACTCTTGTTCCGCCACCCATAAGAATAACATCGCTCACTTCATCCTGCCACAAAAATTATCATATAAACAGCTACTAACAAGACACAGCTTCCATAATAGGATGTTTAAATGTGATAAACTGTTAAGATTGACAAGGAATACTTTTGCACACTTCTTTCAACGGGACAATACAACCACATCTTATATCTGCCACTCACCAAAGTTACTTCACTGGATTTCAGAGCATCAGCTATGACATTGTTTACTCTCTGAAAAAGATCTGAACAAATCTCTTCAAACTGTTCTCGGGTCACCTTCACACGAAAGTCTTTATCATCCAAGAGGCCTTCGATCTGTCAGAAACAAAGTCACTTGTACAGAGCGTAGTCAGTCGCAGTAATCATTTGATACCATCAAAACACAATTTGTTATCTATTTTCAAAGAGCACAATTTTACTACATACCTGAGCAAAATGTTCCGTATTAGCACTGAGCACATTTTTCAAGCGGCCGGCTTCTTTGTGTAGTTTCTGCAGTGCACGTGGACTATCGTAAACGCTGTTTGGAGTCTTCTTCATCTTGGTGAATTCTTTTGCGAGGTGGTTGGCTAGACGAGACTGGAATATCTTACCTCCCAATGTCCTGTCAAACCTAAAAAGTTTACACGCAAAAATTGCAGCTTCATCTTCACAGGTCTCTATTCCTCATCATCGATTTACCACACAAGCACACAGGCCTGTGACTTTACCACACAGGCCTGGGACACATATTTTGTATCTAAATGCCGTCATCAATGTAACTATATCTACAACTAGATACATTTTTCAAATGAATAAATGTAACCATAAATTATCTAGATGTATTGCAAATTATCTATATATGCTGCAGATACTTTTAAGACATATGATTATTTTAATAATATTATTGTCAAGATTTGATATTATTAATATTAATAAGTAATGCATCATCATCATGACAATAAAATGGATTATGATTGAAAATAAATAAAACCCATTTATGTTAGTGTTTTCTTATTAGTTATTAACTAGTAACCTTTAAATTTTGTTGATCTGGCCAGTATTTCTTGTAACTGTAAATACATGTAGACACATTTGGCATATAACTATAACTTACCTAGATATGTAACTATTTCAATTTAAATTTGAGTGTAACTGTAGCTTATTTAGATATGTTTGCAATGTATCTGCTTGGGGTTCGACTGGCAGTACAGTAATTCAGAATAAAACGAAAAAATCCTTCAATACTTAACTCCTATTATAAGGTATCTATGATGAACTAAACGTCTCTCTCTTTTTCACGAAACAAATTTTAGAAAACCATTATTTACTACAATGATAGCATACCCTACACCTTTGATTGTCAGCTGAGGGAAGGTTTCTTCTATACCAGTCACAGCGTTTTTAGCCTTAACAAGTTGATATGCTAGAATATAAAAAAAAGTTAGTTGATGAAAAAACAACAAGAATAAAACCAACATAAATAATGATAAAAAAATAAACAAACAAACAAACTGAAAGCAGTTAAACACATTTATAAGGAAATATGTAAATCAGTTTTGATTAACGTAGGTCCTGGCCATTAAGCAAAGATCGTTTTTAGGCCTAAAATATCACCATTTATGGTAGTACAGTTGATTAAGCCAACCTAAAAATCTGGACTTTTCCCTGCAGTATTTCCAGGTGACATTTTGAATGCAGGAAATAGTTTTGTTTTCATAATTCGTTACTCGTACCAATGTGTTTTGTATACTGTCAATAGATCATGGCAAATTATAACGATCATTTATACAAACTGTTAGCACATACATAGGACCCCAAACTGAAATTAATGGCGTGATTAAACATTCAATGAACCACATATGAATTTAATGACTTAGAAATAATTAGACATATTGTCAATTACCATCGAATCTTTTTAAGGGCACGTTTTGGTCACTAACGTGGCAATAACTGAGACAATGTAAATTACTGGTATATGCGGTCAGTTATTAACTAACTCTCTTTTGAAAATAAATAAATTAATCAGTAATTATCCTGTTATTAGTATAAATATCCTGAGACAAAATATATATATGGAGGCACCCTAATGACTATGCCACTAAATGAGTGAGATACTATGCTCTTGGGTACGGAATGTCTTGGGTACGAGTTGTCTTGTTACAGACACTGCCTTCGAAATTGAAAGTCATGAAATGCGCTACTGAGTCCAACAACATTTATCCATAATTACAAAAATCAGATAATTCTACATATAAATATTGATTTTCACTGTAAAGATATGTATAATTATCAGCAACTTGTTTCATTTCTATTTTCACTGAAATAGCACCGGAAATTAAGCTGACCCCCCTCCGAATAAGGGTCAAAATGTTGACACAAAGTCTCCGCTTAATGGCCGGAACGACCTATGGTATATAAATTACTTACCAACTAATGTAACTGTAGTTTTAGAAGATCCCATATCGAAGAAAATATAGTTTGCAGCCGTATTATTGAACTCTTTCCGTCTAAACACGCCATAATTTAGTGCAACTGAAATAGGCAAAAGTACAATTATGTAGCAAGCAGAAAATAATCAGATATTCTGGCAAGAATTAACAAATTCTTAAATGGTAAAAGATAATTGATAGAACCATAAAAAATTAAATACGAGCAAAATATATTTGATGCCATATGAATACCATATATCACTGAGTACAAGTTCAGATTTTATGCACAGGAAGTGAGTATTATTTTTCAACTTGTCCAGTGCATGGAAGGTGGCCAAACCAATAATAACTTTCTCACCACTACTACTTACAGGAACCCTCCCCCACCCCCTTGAATGTTCAACATGTAAATATCAGTATCCAAAATAAACATCGGTGCAATGTTATTAATGCAAGATGGACGTTGATGTTGTCTTTATAATAGAGCTAAGATTGGTGAAACTAGCATTTATAAAATGTGGGCAAACTCAGGCTCAAGTATCAATAAGAGTTGGACAAAAATCCATAGTTTTTTATTTAGCATAAGATTCTTGACCACATACAATAAACCTCTACTGCTAGCTGTTAACACTGACTCCTGTTATACCTGCTGTGTTGTCATTAATTAGCTGTAGTACTTTTAAGCCAGCCAGTTCCCCTGCTCTCATTATGGCCCTCCTCTCAGCCTGGTTAAAGTACACCGGTACTGTAATGACAGCTTCCGTTATTGGCTGCTCAGCAAAATCTGATGCAATAACTTTGGCAGACTCCAGTATCATGGCAACCAGTTCCTCCGCGGAATATAGCATACCACTGGTGTATAAAAAAGATATTGGATCACGTTATAATATAGAGGATCATGTTACCTCAAGTTGTTCTCCGCTTAAATTAAAACACGATACTCACTCCTCAAGCTTGAAGGCAACTAGCCCTGTATCTGGATCAGCTTCTATGTCATAGAATGGATATCTCTTTTTGTACTCTGATATAATAGGATTGCTGGCCTTCTTACCAAGTAAGTCAATCAAGTCTTTAAACGCATATCTAGGATATTTTAAAGCCTGCAACAGAAAAAGACTGTCGCTAGAATGGTGTAATGCATGTAACAACACTGTGCCCACCACACACCAATAGCATTTTATAATCAGATCAACCAAATTGTTAGGTCAGCTGATGGATGCCAGAGGTGGTGATTTCCCCTATCTGTCACAGCTAGGGGATGCTGCACGGAAACTAACAAAATTTCAAAAAAGAAGGAAAAGGCCTGAATTCAGGCAGGGCTGGAAAAATCAGTAGTCCGGATGCCCGGAATGTGTGGATTTTGTCTTCAGGCTAGTGAGTAGTCTAAAACACTAGATCACTACCACCTGAATTCGAATCTTGGCATGTGCATAGCTGAAGGGAGTTTCATCTTTGACTTCACTTCATTACTTTTGGAAGTCGCTCGGTCCATATAGCCTACCACGTGCACAAAAGTGGCCGTAAAATTTCAATCACACACAAATTTACAATTTGGTGTTCTCCATCAATTCCAGCTCAGTTTTGTTCTGACTAGTAAGTTTTTGTATAGCTTTAATAGCTACTAAATTTTTGTTGGGCTAGTAAGAAATTTGGTTGGGCTAGTGGATTTAAATTTTACTAGCCCAGGGGCTAGTGAGATGTAGAAATATTTTTTTGGCCTTGTCTTATGACAGTCAGGTACTTTTAAATCTTCAACACCAAAAAAGTGAGCAAGCTACTTTTAACATTTCCCATGCAACCAAACAACCATTGGGTAAAATGGATGAAATCAATCAGCCTAAAAATAAGCATATTAATGTGAACACACACACACACACACACAGTGATATTTTCACAGTTTAAGGCCTGTACAAATGTGTTCCGAGGTCTTTACATTCTGGCCAAGGTAAACTGTTTACTGTCTAGCCCTGAATAATAATATAATATACAATAATGGCTGAAAGGCCATTTTTAATGTGGCCGGCAACCTCAAATGGGGGAGATGCATATGGCCTGTAATTTATAGCTTCCCCATGGAGACTAAATCTAAATGAATTTAGAATATATGGCATATGTTCAGTGGAGAAAACTTTGCCAGTTGCCTGGCTGGATGAAAAACTCCTCGTACCATAGTGCCACAGCCGAGAACCTGCAATCTCCTGCACAGAATGACCACAGCCATAGGTAAATAGTCTCAGGCCCTACCCACGAGAACAATGTGGTATCATAAAAATGAACCTAAAGGATATGCTGTTTCAAGTTACCTAATATTACAAAAACTCATAATAATGCCTCTCGATCCAACAAGATAGTCATCTATGACCGAGTCAACCAGCAAACACATCAAAGACCAATAGTGAGCTCAGGTGAGGTGACTGAGGAGAGGTGCTGGTCTCTGGACCAGTGCATCATTTCTGAGTACCAACAGGAATATAATAACAAGGTAATCTTTGGGAATATACAGACCAAAGACAGATCACACTTAAAAAGGATAATATTGACAAATAACAACATACCACATTCATGGCTGGATCACTAAACAACCGTTCACCATCCTTGATTGAGACAACTACTGGTGTTTTTCTTCTACTTTCTCTGAAATATAATAACAATAATAATACATTATTTTTATATAGTGCCTTATCTAACTACATAGCTGCTCTAAGGCACTTTACAGTATTATTATCTCTCACTCAGACCTGTTCCAATCCAGCACAGATCTCAACTCACAAGGCAGCATACTACGCATGCTCCCAGTATAGGTGCAAAGTATTATTCAAACACATAGCCATCAAGTCCAGTCAGGTTCTCATTTTTATGGATGAATGAACCAGTTGCCGCATGACAGCACTGCAGCTCACAGAGCCTGGAACCCACACGATTGTAAGTCCTACACTCTAATTATTTGTGCTATTACATCATTAATTATTTTGTATTAAGTAATCTCTTTCACAATATTGACATTTGTGTGTAAACATAGCATTAGTTTTGGTATTTTATATAAATACAAGTATATTATTATTATTATCATCATTACTTGACAAATGTACTCATCACTTACTTGTTAAGTGCTATTTCCATTGGCACACCTGGCTGCAAAACACAATATGATATAGAACATGATATCAATTATATATTTCTTTCAAGCTCACTAACTGAAACAGAAAGAAATGCCCCAAAAAGTATCCAAAGTAAAAAGTTTTTTTATCATGTATTTTAGATGTAGGGACATATTTTTTTGGTGACGACATGGATAATAACAGAATTGCCATTTTTAAAAGGAATTTGCTTTTTAAACAAAAATTCTATAATGATGACAAAAACACATGTTTAATAAAATAAAGTATTAGGTGTCAAAACTGCAAAAGTCATTCCATCTGTTAGTAGTGTAACCTGCCATAATTTGGCACTTGCACTACTACAGGGTCCCAAATACCTAGTCACATGGTCGCCATTGGCGACCTGAATTAGTGAAGGATGACTACGTATTTTGAACAACTAGCCATGTATTCCATTCAACCATTCTTTTCCGTGGTTCGGTCACTAACCACAAATCTATAAGGATAATGATCTATTGGGAAGTTCCATATTCACAGTTTCAGTTTATATTTGCAGGATCCTCAGGAAATATCAATTTCCGAATGGCATTGCTTAACGTATAGATTGTGCATTATCATGCAACAAATCCGACAGCATACGAGTCTCTTAACTAAAATTAGCAAGAACAAGGATAGCAGTTTTACCATAGTTTTGCACTGGCGTAAGCATTGGGCATGCTCGATAAGGTTATCTGGAAAGTGAAAAATAATTATGTTGGAAAATATCCAGTGGCAGCAGAGAGTTGTTAGCAAAAGTCACCGAGAAAACAATATCAGATAGAAAGGATTTCCTTGATAAAATATTTTAATCAACCTCACAAAAACTGGACATACAAACATTTATTAGGCAACAGATACACAATATAGGATATACATATTGGGCTCCATCCTCTTGTACATGCACTGAAATGTAATGCCATCACAACAGGACATACACGCCATTGTTAGTTGTAGATAAATATATCATGCCAGCCCCCAAAAAGAAGAAAATATGCTGGCCACTTCAATTTTGAACGTATTTGGGACCCTGCTAATATAACATTAAAACATTTCTCATCGATGTCACTGTTATAGTGAGTATTTTGCTGTCATTTACAGCTAAGCAAGTACATATTATGTTATTAGCAACAGCCAACTTAGTAACATTGTGAAGCTTTAAATGCAGTCATTTTAGCTATGTCATATACCCAATGTACCATGACTCATTAAGGCAGGCAAACGGAGATATACAGTATATTAGTAAAAACCCTTGTTCGTGTATTATCTCACGTTTTCTTGCATAAGGGTATTTCAATAATGAAACAGATGGAGTACAGCACTCTTAGTCATGGTTGGAATCCATGCGTGTGTCTGTGAGATGTTTCCCTAGGAGGGGACCTACCCCCGATATCCCAGCCATATGTCTCAAACATGACCACTGCTGAGATTAAACGATTATGCTGGTTTAACCTATTCTCTCTTCCTGTACACTACTGTGGGGTCAGAAACGTGCTACATGACTGGGTTGACATTCACAAACGTGTATTACATATTGACCACATTGTGGTTTTATGGTTAATTATTCTGGTGATTAGTCAGTGACTCGATAATCAAACACTTTTATTAATTTTGTCATAATTGCTGTTCTTGATTTTCTTCAAAGTCGTGGTTACTTTATTTAATTCTATAAAACAATTAGAGCATATTAGTCATTTAATGGTGTTTTTGCCACTTTTAAATGAACAATGTATAATACGCACAGTATTACCCTTCTGAAATAGGAAATGGTCTAATTTTTTTAAATTTAAAATCCTCATAAAATGGATTTTGAATTGAAACAAATCATTCCATTTTAAATGGAAAATTGGTGCACAGTGTCAAAAGTTAAAGATATAAAACATTGCACATCTTTCCATCATATATATTGTACACATGTTCTTAATAAACAATCAGATATATATTTATATATTTTTTTTCAGTGATCTGATCTCATTCTACCCACAGTTGGCTAATGCGAGCCATCTATTTCATAGCCAATGTTGAACAGATTGTTTACTCCAACTGTTTACTTTCCTCTGTTTTTTTACACATGTATAAACAGTCTAATCACTAGTAGTTAAACTAATAAAATCTTCCAAGACCAGCAAAATCAGATTAACAATCACCCAAAATGTAAGTCTTTGTCCATTTGTAAACGAAACTGAATTACTGCCTGTAGCTTAAATACATTTCAAGGTTTGGAGACACGATGATAAACTTGAAAAACACACCCTAAAGTGTGATTAATTAAACCTGTTACAGAGTGTGAAATAAGTCTGCCTGGTGACTATAAGGCCATTGTTTTTTGAATACTCGTTTTACAAACTTGCCGACAGCAGCTGAAACTCGCCGTCGGGAAATAAAATCAACTTTTATTCTTTTTATTATTATTTTCCCGCAGACCCGCCTGCTGCTAACCTTAGTTTTTTCTTTCTTCAAATCGTTTATTTTGACATTCAAAATACATCATTTAAAATGCACACGGAATGTTAAAAAGGAAGATGCTTGAAGCATTGCTTATACAATGCATCCCCCTTTAACATAACATTAAAAACTCATGATGTGTTTTTCCACAGTAGCTACAAACCTAAAACACCTTGATTAATTTAAGGGAGAAGTGGGGAGTTTTGACCACCTTACACTTCAATGGTTTGATCTTAGTATATGCAATACATCAATCAGCAAGAAGTACCATTCTACCAGTCCCTCAATTTTTAATGTTCCTAACAAGGCACAGATCATGTGATTTGTGACCCAATTCAATGTTGTAAAGCTTATTTATATAAGCAAAGTGGGAGGAGTGGAAGTTTGACCTGAGTGCAGTGCTTGTCTTGCACAGCCTAACACACACAGTGTGAGGCAGATTGACCACACACACATATATATACATACACATAGTGTAGACTTTGAAATATTGACACCTATCGACAAAAGTTCAAATTTTTATACGACCAATTCCAGTCGCTAATTGTTTTTGGTGGTGTGTTGTTGCAAATTGCTTCAAAGTAAACACAAAACAATTATTCAGTGATATATTATGTTCCAGCTTAAAACTATTAACTGTAATAAATAACGAATAGGGTTTTACTGTTGTGGTCGAACCTCCCCACTTCTATATCTTTTTGAAACAACACCAATTCAAAATACTATTTATTACTAGGAAAAAAGGTTCCTTTTTGTTTGGTGTATGTTTGAAAAGTTGCCTGCAACTCAAGTTTAGTCACACAACAAGTCGCCCAGTCTGTCTTCCTTGACCCACACACTAAACAGCCTCGTAAAGTGGAGTTTTGTTAAGTGGCACCCCGCCAGCGGTATCTAGGTCTTTCAGATACCCCTCTCACCTTCCGAGATACTTTTCTTGGGAAAGCCTGCCAACCCAAACCAGATGTTTGAATCCAGAAGTTTATAATTCGGGGTCGTAAACTTCTGGATTCAACAGTCCAATTTACACCAATAGCTACATGAAATGATTCGTTTTGTCACAGATCCCACATGTTGAATCAAGCACTTATGTCCAATTCACATAACTGATATATGAAATATTGGCCAATCAATGACCACATAAGAATCCATTGGAAAGACGGCGACTCATGCCGGTGCTGACAGTGACATGTTTATTGTTTACTTTTCACTGATGATTAACAACAAAAGAGAAAATAATAAAGGCCAAAAAAAAAGCTAAACGATTGGAGAGAATGTCAAATCCCAACTACCGGAGGATGTATGTTATACAAAACATTGTTGTGGGTTTTTTCCTGACTGACCCTATGCTTTCAGTGATTTTTTTTGTTATCGTATTGGCGGACCCTAATTTTTGGGAGGCCAATTTTCAGTAAAACAAGTATTAGAAAAATAGGTATTTGTTAGGAGCCTGGTTGACAATTAAGATAAGAAACTATTCTCATGGACTAGTAGTTTATTTTTGAGCTGTTAATCATATAGACTTATTTTATGACCTCCTCCAAGTAATTAAATGTTAATTATCCTTCAATTAAACAAACGAGGCAGATTCTAAAAATTTCACTCGTGAATTATCTTAAGTGGTTACTAAATGTGAGGACATACAGAAAATATACTACAATATTCAGTAGGATTTAGTTTTTACAATACTTGATATAAACACCTACCTTAACTATGGCTATCTTCATAAATTCACTACCAAAATCAACAGACATCACAGCAAGGCCAGCTATGAAGAGAAATAGTTGAGAAAACACCATTTAAAAAATTCTTACTGTCATGACCAAAACTTAACTATAAATTCTTACATCAACATGACTCCTGGATAAATTTCCAACAACAATTATAATTATTTTACATTCCAAATTTCAAGTCAAAACTATAGTTGAGCTACAATTATATGATCAGTTATCATTATAAATGATTTTGACTGCTGTAAAAATTATCAGTGTCAGGTATGTCTTGTGACGTTTAGATTCTCCTACTAAAAAGTTATTTTAACTGCTGTAAAAATGATCAGTGTCAGGTATGTCTCGTGACGTTTAGATTCTCCTAAAAAAGGTTATTGACTAAAACTGAATAATTAAGGTAGTTTGAAATATTTCAATCATAACTGCACCATAATGTAAGTAAATTAAAATCTGACAATACATATCGTTTCACTTACCAGCAGATGTCAGCACCGCTGCCACAGCTGTCAACAGCAAAATGTACTCCATCCTATAATCACTGAAAATATGCATTAAAAAATAACAAAACTAGGACAGCCTACAGCCAACTCATTTAAATACTGTAATACTTATTAAGACAAATAGTATTCATTTCGAGTTTAAGTGGAACAAAAAAATTAAGTTTGGAAACACTTGACAATAAATGAAACAGATTGGTATTAAGTATATACTGTATTAACAACTGTGGAAGCACCCCCCCCCCCTTCTCAACCATATGGCAAGACATAATTATTTTGTTAATTTCTGTAATTTATCGTGTTTTAGATCCTGTTGAAGCTCTTGACTTAATATATATATGTATGTATATGTATACTAATATTTGTTTTCCTTTTTGATGTCAGCATTGCTGGCTGATGATGATACACGCACATACAGAACATCACTATTATGTATTATGGGGCAGTGGAAAGACAGCTTCATAGCTACACAAAGGTTGGTATTATAATACAAAATATATTTATATGAATGTGGAACATAGAACAACAGAGGGTGAGCAAAAACATATTCTTTCAACAACTTCATCAATGCAATAAAACATTGATATCAGGCCAGTTGTCCCACGGCATATAGAAAGATTGTTCATTTGTCCAACAAAATTCTAACTTATCCAATACAAACTTCATTTAAAATTATTTGAGGCATTTATTCATTAATAAATCAAGGTGGAAACAAAAACAATATTTATGCCATCATACAGCTCATGAATACATTGCTAAACAGTCTCCATGAATTAGCATCTAACTACATCACATAGACTTGATTTTGACACCCATAAAATCATGACAATCTTTCAACCTCTTGTTCATGGCATACAGTATTAACATTGCCATCTTCAGGCTAAAAACACTGATGAAAATGATCTTTCCTATCAAGCTTGGCCAGGGCCAAACACTGAATTATGCAGTGGTTCCATCTTGGTTTTTCATCAGATAAGAAAGTACAGCATAAGTCATATGTTGGCATTGTTTAAAGAGCCTATCATGAACTTTGACCGCTGACAAATTGTGCCCTCAGTTAAATATAGAATTAGAAAACAGCTCTGAAACAGACATAAGTGTTTCCAAACTTTAACAATCTATAACTGACTAGCTAGCTAAGTAATATTGATAGTCCAAAACTTTATACAGCACCCCCCCCCCACTTCACTTATGATAAATAACTGGTCGCTATGACCATTATTACAACAATTTAGCAGAGCATGCACTAGACTGTTCCAGAGAGAAATGCCGGATGTTTGGGGACAATAAATTTCCATTTATGTATCAATTCGTGTACCTAACGCCCTAAACGTGAATATAAATATCACTGACAAATTACATCTGGTACTGGTAGCAACTGAGTGAAGGTATTGGGATTGCAATGTCTGCCACATACATGCACTGCAAGTAAATTAATGGGCATTGACTTTTCTGGTAATCCAATTGCTGAAAACATCAATTAACATGTGTCATCAATAAAGAATAAGAGTAGGTAATTATGACAATCTCTTGTTGTTTATCCTAATAGCAGAATAGTGCAAATATGAAATTATTTTAGTCGGTGCAAACGTTCACAGCCTGAACTATGTTAAAACTAAATAAAAAACCATGAAAGAGAGAAAATATTAAAATTTTAGACAAATAGTTCAGTAATATTTAATTAACAATTATATTTATTAATTTTTGCCAAAAAAGTTCCTACATTCAAATAAATTATGTAGATATTTTGAAAATGTATTTATCTTTGTAGAAAAGCTGTGCATTTCTCGGATAGACACGATTAACATCATTTTATTATTTTTTAAGCAACTTCATTTTCAAATGAAAAAGAAGTTCCAGCACACTAACAAAAATGTATTCATAATATGAAGACATCGCAGTCATTTTAGATTGATAAAAATCTTGAAACTAGGTACATTGAAATATTCCTGTGTTGGAATATAAATTGCTGTTATTATGAACTTAGATTAGAACAATGAGCATCTTTTCTACAGTTAACCACTAATTAAACAGAGAAGAACCAAAATTATGATTAACTGTAATGTAAACTAATCTACTACATAAAACTGGATGTCATTTTCTGTTGAATGTGCAATGTTATAAATAATTGTTCTCATGACAGAAGTGCCAATATTAAATGAAGCAATTTTATCTATATGGTATACTGCAAATACCATGGATGACAAAATAAATGTTTAACAGCCAGTTTTGGGTGCACATGGTAGGCTAGATAGACTGAGCAACCCCAAAAGTTAATGTGGTGATGAGAAAGATGAAACACCCTTCAGACTCTCCCACACCAATATCTGAATTCAGGAATCTGTCACCGACCACGCTACCAGTCTGACTATGGAGGCACCCAAAATATACATCATCTGGAATACTATTGCTAACAAATATAATGTCATACAAATATAATTAAAACAGTACTTGACCTGCCGGTATAGCATCCATTTTAATGGAAAAACAATAAAAACGAGTACAGGCTAATTCTAACAGCTACTTGACATATAACCAAGGACACAATCTGTTTATTAATGTGTGACATATCAAAGAACAAACACACAAATAACTTCACCGGAAATATTCCTTCAAATCTAGGACAAATGCCAATCAATTGGCATAATATGGCAACTTCACAATTGACATTCATGGCTTCCCAAGTGACCAATGTTCTGCATTCTAACTGAATATGTAAATGAGCCTTCCAAGCGTAGACAAACATTGTACACACTAAAATATGTCAGTGGGAATTTCAATGTTTTTTCTCTTTCAATTCTTGTTGGTTTCCCGGTTTGTTAAAAATATGGCAATTTGTAAAAGGCATGAAGGAGCCAAGTGTACCGAAATTTAAAGCTGACAAACCATCAGCTAGATCAAGCAGAATACAAAAAATGAAGCGCAAACAAACTTTCAAATCAAACTCCAAAATTGGTAAAATATCTAACTTCTAACTATCTGCATATGCAAGAGATGTGTTCATCTTTTTGATATCATACTGGAATGCTGACAAATAAATAAAATAAAAACTGCCAATAATTCCGGATAAAGCAATTCTTTGGTGGTCAATATCATTTTCAGTTTTATCAAATGGGAATTACTTTTATTCTAATGGTTGGTTACTCCGTCACTTTTATCTTGCATATAATATAAACATTATTTGTGTAGATAGAAATGCCACATTAAGTTTTGTATTTCATGGGTTAATTTGAGGTGGCAGCTATGCGGTTAATTAATTATGCAACAGTATATGCATGCATGTTCAATGGATGCATACAGAGAGTGGCGACATCACAAACAACTTATGAATGACAGCATTTGAGCCTGACCAAAGCCTGGAAAGTACCGAATATCCATGATGATTCCATATAAGGATATTTAATGCTGACCTGAGAAAAACTCTGCATATGTGCATACAATGTTTTATTGATGCATTGTCAGTTTATGTGCCCATTAAAATTATGATATTTGAAAGGTTTTTACACTTTTTAAATCAATGTATTTGCATTTAAAGTCAGGTTTACTGACCCTAAAAAACAAGGCATTGTGGAAGCCATAAGAATTGTATATTTTACTACTTGGCCATCACATAACAATAATGATAGGACTGATTTTGGAAACAATCCACTTTAAGTACATATGTGAAAACAGTGATGTTAAGATTGATGATGTTTTGACAGAATGGGACATGATAAAGTCAAATATGTATGGAAGGCAAGCTGAAGCAGGCCAACATAAATATGAACCATACATTATTAAATACATATTTTTTGTGTTTATTTATGAATTAGATCTACTTATATAATATAATCTGCCTATGTAACATCATAAATATAACCAGGTTAATCCATGTTCTTTATATGTTGATTAATCTCTTACCTGATTTTAAAATACAGCACTAAATGATCTGATGACCTTTCAGCTGACATTTGATAAGTTTGACCCAGTAAAGTTAAGAGTAGACATGGATAGTGAGCCAAAATAAAAGGGGGCTTAGACTTCAGAAAGTTGAACTACCAGAGGCTGGTGAATTTAAGGAGAGATAATGAAGAACATAGAGTGAAGAAGAACAGATAATTGGATTGGAGGAAGATGCAGAGGAGAGACACATGATGAAGAGGAGGATGTAATCCCAAACTTAGAAATAGATTATGAAAATGGTGAAGATGATGGATTGGACAGTGAATATGAAAATGACAGTGGATGAAGTGATACAAAGACTGTGAATACTTAAAATATAACAACCAGTTATGACTGCATTATTATGATGTATGTCCTGCTAATGTAAATAAAGCTTTGAAATATAAATTAATGATTCTTCTTTCACTTGAGAAGCATTTTTTTATGCTGAGTCTGCAAAACATTACTGTATTTATTATTTCTATTATAACAATACTGAATAGGTCTACAATGCCGAAACATTATTATTATTAATGAAGTGGTTACGTATCTGAGCATCAGAAGAACCCTGGACCTTAGGGTTATAGGTCCGAGCACTCAATTATTCCTCGATTGCTATTACTTCCGCTCAGATATGGCGGCCGAGCATGTAGTAGTTATATTTGGGTTGAAAGTAGAAGATGCTTTTTATAGTTTTGAAGAGGTACAAATGAAAATCAAAGAAATAGACGATCAGTAGAACAGCAGTGCAGCTTTACAAATAATCGGGTTTCCCATGTGTCCTAGAATATAATAAATTCATTTTCCTGGTCCTGGAAATGTCTGAATCTGAAAATCTCAGGGAAAAATACTGCCTTTGAAAAAAAAACACTTAGAATAAAAAAAGTCTATTAATAGACTTAATCTAATATCTTTATTAAACATTAGTACTAGACTCTAGCAGCAGTAATTACAACTGCGCTTCCGTCACTGACACGAGCAGATAAAAAAATTATCATGAAATTGTTCAGATTTATAATAATATTGATGATGCATGGTTCAGATGCTGAATGCTCAGATCTTTATCATACACAAACATGATTCCAATGCTCTGCTTGATGTTCCGTGACCATGCACGGGAAACACCCAAACTTGGCGCACATGCATAGAGTGCTCGGACCTTTATCATCAACAAACACAATTCCGATGCTCGGATACGTAACAACATCCTATTATTAATTGATATAATTTCTAATATAATCAGTTAAATGATTATTATTATCATGATCATGGACATTGTAATTGTTGTAAATACCATAATATTTATTATAATATCATATATAATGATATAATATAGATCTATCATACATATTGATATTCGATAAGCCTAGCCCTAGGCTAAGCCTAACTCTAAGGTAGTCAGGATCATAACAAGAAGCTAAATACTACTAGATCTCGTTTTGCGACAGGAGTTCTGGATAATCACACGAATTAGCACAGTTAACGTGGGAACACGCCAACAATAAGGCACGAATCTAACCAAATGGGCGGAATAATAGGGGTCTAACATTAACACTAGACTAGTCTAACAGCTGAGTTTCAGTGTACGACGTTACTAGAACATTCATTCAACATGCTCGACAAAAACGATGTCAACAAAACACTTCTCGTCGTAGGCAATACTCTGACATAACGCTCAAATATCGTGTGAAACGTAGCTCACCTCTGATTTCACTTCAGGTCGTAGACAGCGTCTTCTTGTAGAGAAACACGCCGAGAAATGATAGAAATCACCCTAAGCAGACTCCTTCTGCCGGCAAATGTGGCGACATTTGATTGGGCCTCATGTAACTTCCTGTAACCTTGACCCTATAAGCACACGTGTACGCCACTGCGACATGCAGCTTCGCCTCAGAACATTTCTGCCCTCGAGGTTTTCGTCACAACTCAGAAGCAGTAATCCAGCTTTATCTTATTCAAATATATTTCTCTTTTGTAAGAAGATCCACTCAATTGTCACGACTCGTTTGGGCTTGGTAGTACGTATTAATAGAGTAGATTTCGTGATATTCCGGGAAACAGAACGACAGTGCATCGATCTCGCAGAGTACTTGTATTTCAATTTTTCCTATCAGTGGACGTTTTTACAAATAATTTCTTCCAATCCAATATAAATGTTTACAGCTGGATTGTACTAATTATAGCAGCAGGATCAAATCCACGTTGTGACATCGCATCATAACCATTTAGTTTTAATATATATATATATATATATATATATATATATATATATATAGGTTTGCAGATACCACAAATTCCCCCCCCCCCTTCTTCTCTAACATTAATGATCTTGATTATTTAGATGTATCATATTATACATGTTATAGATGAACGTAACAAGTAAACAAAAAGCGGGTTCCGCTTCGTGCAAACTTCATTATTATCTATTGCACGTGGATATTTATATGCACGGATCGATGGGATTGCACATTATAAGGACATATAACCCCCTCTTAATTTCCGGGAAAAGTAATTCTAAGTAATAATATGATTCAGTTTGCTTTGCTGTCGTGATTTTGAAAATGTGATATTTAGGCCATATAGCTAGCTAGCTCTATATGTGAATACATTTGTTCTCTTTCTTGATAAACCGCATATATATATATATATATATATTGTGTGTGTGTGTGTGTGTGTGTGTGTGTGTGTGTGTGTGTGTGTGTGTGTGTGACATGTGTGTATGTGATAGCACAGTGATGAAAAAAACTAGTTTAAAGCACTCAGACATTTATCCATCGTGTAAGACAGAATTTAGGACTGCCCATTGAGTAGACCTGCCGGTATTGACTCGAGCTTAGACGGTGGAGTTTTGTTCGACATCTGTGATGTAGTTCCCTATGCTTAATTACGGCGTGATACACGTACCCAGACAGCAGCTAGAGCACTGCTGTGCCAAAACTGGACAACAATCACTCAAGTTCGCTTGTCAAGGTTGATTCGATGTTGGTCCAACGGATCGAATACAACCATTTGCCAACATCGTGCCGGCCATTTACCAATCTTACACCAATGGTTTGCCAACTATTTACCAGCATAATTTATTTTGTTATACCAACATCAGAATTAAGAACAAAATATGTTTTGTACTAACATTTTAATTTGGTTCACACTGCAGCACCATTCTTGCGAGTTGAAAGAATCGGAATTCTCATTATAAGAATTAATTCATGATTAATAATGAAGATGACACAATCAATAAACAATATGACAATTAAAGCACTTAATTCAGAAACAATGACAAGTAAAATAACACCATCGGCATGTTTAGATATAAATAATTATAAGTTGAGTATTGATAATTAATAGACTAGAAAACATTAAGTTTGGGCATTTTTTAATCTTACTGTTGTTTCAGTTTCTCTTTTACCTGGAGACATTGCATTTCACCGACTGAATGATGGTTATGTATAACATATGTTTCCATACACAGTAAAACGACGCTTTACGCCATTTCAGCATACATCAAATATGCCTTTATGGCACTTTCCCAGAGTAAATTTCAGTTCAGCGAACGTCATTATGTCCGACGACACCCCACGACTAATGATGTAGGGTGGGGTGTGACTGTAACACAACCATATTTTGGAAACTAATGATGTAGGGTGGGGTGTGACTGTAACACAACCATATTTTGGAAACTAATGATGTAGGGTGGGGTGTGACTGTAACACAACCAGATTTTGGAAGCTAATGATGTATGAAATTATGTATTGAAATATAATACTATTCATGTTCGTAAACACTGGGACACTTCAGTCCTGTTAAGCGTTTTTAGCTGAAGCGTCTCTATCAAATGTACAGCAAATTGGCTATGCAGTGCCTTGCTTGCGTGGACTAGAATTTTATACTGGGCATAGTATTTAACTGCTAGCCAATGCACTTCTATTATTTAAAAAAATTAAATAAAAAATATACGTTGTCTAAAATGTGTAAACGTGTAGCATACAGAGAAAATAAATTTAGTTTGATTAAATATAATGAAATTTATAGGTTCAATACAATTCAGCGAGAAGATGCCTAGAACAAATACACAAATAGATAGCCATGCAAAAAATAACACACTCTCTCTCTCTCTCTCTCTATATATATATATATATATATACATACATACATACATACAATAAAATACGATTTAAGATTAAAACTTTTCTTAGACTTTTCTTGGACTTAAGGAAATACTAGTGTATAGAGTTTGAGAACTTAGCAAATTATTTATAACAATGTGCAAATACTTGTATCTAATATATATATATATATATATATATATATATATATATATACCATGTATGTAGTATGTTAATGGCATGTAGATAATGTAAATAATATTTATATAATGTTTAAAAAAGTTAATATGTTGACTATAGATATGTATACAAATATGTGTAGAAATATGTAAAAAAATGTATAAAAATATGTGTAGAAATATGTAAAAAATGTATAAAAATATGTGTAGAAATAGGTATAAAAATATGTATATAAATATGACTTATTGACAAATAAAACTGAGCATAAAATTGGTGTTTCAAAGTATTATAAGTATTCACGAGCGTATTTATGAATACTTTCCAAAAGTATTCTCATTCGTATTCGAATATGTTCTCTATTAGTAGGATTGGAAAGTATTCGTATACATTGTGAATATTCATTCCATTTTTGCTGGTTACAAATTTAAAATTGAATGAGGGTATTCTAAATGTAAATGTTATGGCTGAGGTAAAACTGGATAAATGTCGTGATTTTATATTAAAACTTAATTAATGATTCTGGGAATCATAGAATAAAAAAAAAAATCCATGCCGTTAAATTGTAATGCACGTGGGGGTGTTATGTGCGGAAGTGGTAGCGTGTGTAAATTAACTGACGCATGTCACAGTATGTCACTCTCAAACCAAATAAATTAACTACCGAGACCAAGTTGTGAATCTGTGCGGCTATGTTTAATAAACTTATAGCTAATTTCTATACACATATGTACATCTATGTAGGATCAAGCTGTCGTACCTTTCTGGATTTCTGTGCTTTCTGTGCATCAAACATTAATTGCGATCCGGATCATTTGAAACCTCTAGATGATAAATCATCATGTGCTGGCCGTTCCCAGACGACCTTGGTACCAGCGATAGTCTGACCCTGACTACGTTATCCACGAATTATTACTTGACAACAGGCCGACGCCACGCTACTCACCGAGTGCGCGAAAATATGCATTTTAGTGATGATTGCATCTTTAGACTTCGAACGTGCAACAACTCAACATGAAATTGTCCGCTAAATTGTTAAACATACAGTGACTGGGACTTGTTAGCGTGACAGATATGATTGGATAATCTTAGCAACTATGTAGGAATGGATGAATAAACAGTCACGTGCTGTTACAAAAAGAGGACACACGTGGTTAATCTGAACACCTAAAGATCATGGGCCGATTTTGTCGCCCGTTCAGCCGCCGACCTTGGAGGCCTGTGAACTTTACAGTATACGTGGGACTAGCTTAACCTCTCACGCATTCGCAGAAAAATACGAAACTACAAAACGTGGTCATGAAGAATGTCAAAATAATAATAATCACTTCATAAAAGTGAATGATACGGTATTGATATACTTACTTTGGAAGTAAGTCGGACCCACATTATTCTCAACGGTATAACTGAGTTACCGAGACACCGAACTCGATAAACAAGATGTTAGCTGGTAAACGCTGCAGCTCCGAATGAATATTAATTTTTCAGGCCTAAAGTGCACGCAAACACGACTGTTCCCAAGGTGTAAGTACCTCCCAGGTTGCAGCGAAGGCCAGATTGACCAGATATAAATTCAAAATAGCCCGAAAGTAAATACACGTTTTGAAAGAGTTAACTGGTTATGTGAATAACCGTGAACATTCCCATTAACTGCATAAAATACAAGATCATATGATAAAGAATGCAATATAATATCCTGCGATATCCCACCGAGTCCGTTGTAAGGTATAGCCCTTCACAAAATCCGGAAAACCAGGGATGAGCATGCGCATTCATGGGGAAATCTGTAAGTATAAAAACAGCACTTAATAGTCAAGATGAAAGCGTCACATGATAATTGTGAGGTTTTTTGCTATTTATTTTTTTATTTCAGAGTCATAGTTCATTAAAAAATATCTTTCACTACACTTGTTATTTCAGTTTGTATGATTATGTCATTAATTCTGGGATGTCCAATGCAGCTTCGTCCCAAGAAGGTCATGTATGACCCAACCAGTGATAGAAATAAGGAAAAAAATGTGATATTAATTTTTTTCGTTACAGGTGAATTGTGTAGAAGTATTGTAACTGCAGCCTACCAATGATTCACAAGGAATCACGACTGGGTGATCTTGAAACCGAAAGTACTCAACTACATACAGATCTATGTATCTGATGTCAGTGCCATTTTAAGCTGGGTCTTTGAACCACGCCAGGAAACCTTCGATTTCTCCGTTTACACTTCACCGTTTGTTCCATCTATACTACACTCAGAGATAGATTCACATTATAGCCACCCGTGGTCCCTGTTTGCGACGACAATTCCAACCCAATTATGGAACAAACCTCCGTTTAGGTTGGTAATGGCATCGAGGGGACATCACGAATGGCTGAACAGTTAGCCTTCAGCATCACCCGTATGTTTCATCTTCCTGATGGATCGGTTTCCCCAAATTATTTTTATTATGACTTATTTGATTGACAAATGTGCCCACAACTATCAATCAATTGATGTTTGCTCTTTCAGTCGATGTCTGATGATAGTTCTGTTCAATTAATTCGATGTTGCTCATTAATACAATATACACTCTTAATCGTCACATCATTTACCATTGAGGCGACCTGTCTAGTCAGGGAGGCCGACTTATCTCCGTTATGGGCCGAGTTGTCTTGCATATATATATATATATATATATATATATACATAGGCGAATTATTGTCATTATAATGTTATGTGTGTGCTTCCGTGTATATTTCATATACTTATGTCTATATAGCCGGCTTATAGATTTAAAATTAACATAGTGCATACCGTTATTGTTTGTGAAAAAAAAGTCGTAATAATGTTCAATAGCCTTATGCAAACAATACACAGTAAATATATTTAACTTAAATAAAATGCTTGATTTTATCACTGGAGTACGAGTTGTCAGAGAATTGGTTCAGACTTGGGTACGGGTAGTCTTTGGTACGAGTTGTCTAAAGTTCGTTTATAAATTTTCGGTTTCATTTCGGCGAAATACGGTATTATTTGGCAGTTACATGGTGTGTGAGTATTATGTTTTTGTGCGTATAGCATCATTTTAGCACCCATATAGTCTTAGGATACAAAATATTAACATAAATTAGCTTAAACAATAATAAATAATCCAATACTGTTACTTTGTGTCAGTTGTGAATTGGTAACTTGGCAATCTTTGACATTCACATTGTAGTCTAGTTTGTTTAAAAATATAGACTTTTTGATTATTTATCGTGTCATATTTATTCTATTCTGATAGTGTAGTGATATAATTAGTTGATATAATCCAAGAAAGATACTTATAAATTTAATATACTATATGAATTGTCTGGCAAACACTGCGCCGGATTACGGACAATCTTTTCCGCTTATCTCTTAAGACTAGATACTCGATCTACTTACGTCCGTTCATTCACAATCACTGCTATCGATTACCCACGGTAGCACATAATGATAATGTTATTTGTTTTCATTTGATTTGTAACTTTATTTTTTCAGTTTCGTTACCTTTGATCATCGGACATATAGATGAGAAATGAAGGTATGTTAAAAAAAACCCAGTGGTGACCTATATTAGTATACTGTACGGATCTATATGGTGCTTGGACAACTCGACCCATATGTAAACTACAGGTGATAAAGATGGTGAATCAGGCAAATTTATTAGTAAAAAGTAATAAAAATCAGTAAAATTATTTAAATGTTAACATTCAATAAAAGAGTTTCCCGCATAAACATAGTAATTTTGATGTTGATATTTAGTTGTAGGTAAAATAAATATTTCTAATAACCCTCTACCAACTTGATTTGTTCTCATTTTTATTTTGGCTTATTTGATTGAAAAAGTTTTGACAAATGTGACCAACAACTATCAATCAATTGATATTTGCTCTTTCAGTCGATGTCTGATGATAGTTCTGTTCATTTAATTCGATGTTGCTCATTAATACAATATACTCTTAATTGTCATATCGTTTACCATTGAGGTGACCTGTCTAGTCATGGAGGCCGACTTATCTCCGTTATGGGCCGAGTTGTCTTGCATTAATATATATATATATATATATATATATGCTCCTGGATTATTCGCCACCGCCAGTGAACATAAAATTCTCTGGCCCATTCGCCACTGTTGGCTCCGGTGGCCTAGTGGTTAAGCACCCGGCACTTGGTACCAAGGGTCACAGGTTCGAACCGCGCAAGAGGTCGAAACTTTTCCAGAGATTAATTTCTCGGCTCACACCATCGTGGGTGGTTGACCACGTTAAATGGCGCTGCCGTCTCCACTGAATTATTTAAAATAAAGGGGGACATTAAAAACCCCTGAAGACGTAACACACTCTGGCAGTATTTCGGCTCCATCTTTCCGTATTGCTCCCCTGTGAGTGGTCGGGGAGGAGTTTCTCAAACCACTACAACATAGAAGCGGTGCCGAATAAGCGACAGCCTGGGGATTCTCCCCGAACAACAAAACAAACAAGCCACTGATGCTTGAGCCTGTTCGTCAATTATAATTCTCGTTACGTACTGTTTGGCATGTAAAATAAGTGTTTTATTGGATTTGGAGTGATATGTTGTGTAAAGTTATGAAACCGTGTCGTATAACATCAAAATCGTGACTGGCATCAATGAATCATAACAAGTGAATATGCCATGTGAGCTTACAATATACTGTATATAATTAATCAAACAAATTTAATATGGGCTAATTCAAATTTGATTAACGGGTTAATAAATATGCATATTATTACATATTCATGCAAGAATCATATGCGATCCATGTATGTGGTGTGTAAGTAAACAACAGTTTACGGGAAATATAAGAAATAAATAAACAAACAAAAAATGCCCTACATACGAGAATAACTTTATCGGTCGGCAACGCAGACCTACGACAAACCACGTGATTAACCGCTGTAATTATTAGTTTCTTATACTACTCTCAAACCGTGGATGCTAAATAGCATATTTAATTATAATTGTGTTGGGAATTTAATGTGATCATCAAGTCCTATGACCAGTGATTGTAGGGGCACCATGACAACTGTCAGCAGTATCTCTATCTTCCGGTAGAGTGTGTCGGTGTTCATCCCAGTCCAGTCCTCGATGTTGTCCCGTCAGGATTTCCTCGGTCTTCCACATTTCCTCCCTCCCTCGACGGTGCCTGTAAGATGGACTTGATGAGTGAGTTGCGTCGGAAATGTGACAAAACCAGTTCATTTTCCGTCTTTTTACCGTGACCAGCAGTGTCTCCCGTCTTCCACGTGTTGACTCCACTTCTTGGCGAACCGACTCATTGGTCCTTCGTTGTTGGTAGTACATCCCAAGTATTTTGCGGAGGCACTTCATTTCGTAGGCTTGGATGCAGCGTTGTCGTCCAACTGTTGCAGTCGTAAAGGAAGATGGACATGATGAGAGATGAAGTCTCTTTGGTGGTCTAGTGGGTTTTTCTACCAGTAATCTAATGTTGAAGGACTGTTTCAGTAGTGCTTCTCCCGCCCCTAAAGTCGCCCTGTTCCTCTGGTAGTATCGCCTTTACCGTTGGTTTGAGTCTGTTATGGATGATTCGTAGCATTATCTTGCTGGGATGGCTGATGAGGCCTATGGTGCTCTAGTTTTGGCATAAACGTAAAGTTTCCTTATTCGGTAATGTGATGATGAGTGATTAGGTCCACTCTTTCGGCCATTCTTTTGCTTCCCATATTTTCTGGCATAGCACAGTTAGGACCTTAACCATTGCAGGGCCGCCATGTTTTATTAGTTCTGCTGGGATGACATTTCCCGGGGATTTCCCTCCTTTCAGTGTGCAGATGGCGTCCTCGACTTCATGGGATAAGATGTGGCTATCCGCATCATCCTCTGTGGGTTTGGGATGACTGTTGTTGAGAATTGATGTATCTAGTTGAAACTAATAGTTGTACAGTTCTCAGCAATACTCTGTCCATCTTTCAAGTAGAGCGCCCTCTCCAGTTCGGTGACTTCCGCCATTGTCTTCTATGATGGTTGCTTTCTGTTCCTCGATGGTGTTGCATTGCCAAGTGATCTAATTTTCCTTAGCTTTCTTCATTTCTAACATGATGGTATTGTTGATGGTACGATACTGTTCTATTGCCTCAATATTCGCCTTCCTTCCTTTTTTCAGCTCCCTTCTTTTATCACAGAGGTAAATGATGTAATCTGTGACCCATGTGTGTGTGTGTGTGTGTAATGTAGCTACTGCTAAAATATAGTAATGGTAACAAAACGTTAACAGGAATAAAAAAAAATTCTAAATATATTACACATACTTTTCCATGAATGTCTGTATATCGATTAATTGTTGCATTTCATTCATATGAAATTCTATATATATAATTATAATGAAAGCTTCAGACACACAATCAAAAGCAGCGAGATTGGTGTCGAATGGGTCGAACTATAAGGGGCAAATAGGTTCAACCATGAGTGGCGAATAGGCCATGAAAACTGGTAAATTTTAGGTTCGTTGGCAAGCGTTCCCATTCCCATATAGGCTCATATCTCGGTGAATATGTAAAAAATATTTAAAGATAATTTGTACCCAAATGTCTAAAATCCATAAATAAAAAGTAATCTCATTAAAGGTGACAGGAAAAGGTTTCCCAAATTTGTCAAATGTCAGAGTTTCAGTCAGATATATTAAATGTTTTCGTAGAAATAAAGCTACAGGGTTTTAAAACTTACTTTGCTAGCATCTCACATGGAAAAATGTGCCACAGTTTTAATCGGGAATCTTTGGACAAATTCGGAATGTGACGTCATGTTTGACAAACATAGACGCCATCCACTCGCCGTGGCTTTGTTTAACCCGTGTTACGTGTTCTATATTGTCTTTGTTAAAAGTATAAAATGGTGTATTGTGCCGCAAATAATTGTACAAATGGGTCTGCCAGTGGATGGATTATGCATTCATTGACCAAAAAACAAGACTCATTTGCGCGAAACATGAACAGAGTGGGAGACACTTTGAGAAATGGATACTCGTTAAGGCACAATCAGTTGGATATGATATGAATAGTCTCAGTCAAGCCCACAGAAGATGTCATTCCAACCATATTCGACAAACTAGGTGATTCCAAGCCCAAACGAATGAGCAGTTTGATGGAGAAACTGAGTAGAAGACGGGTATGTGCGAGCCACAACAGGGTAATCTTGGGAGCAAACTATTGCACATTCACCAGTTCACGCATTTGTGAATAAGTAAAATTTCACTTAGGCCTACTCAAAGCCTCTTATGGCTGTATATTGTCGACACTACTAAACTAGTAGGTGTTGCACTGAAGGCAGCACATTCTTGTATAGGCCACATATGGGAGAGTCCTCATCCAATCCCAACAGGCTCCTGTGTATTGACAAATAAATGACGCAGTCCATTACATTAAAATTCGGTTCGGGCAAGTGTAAATAATCCCTTACTTGTCCAGCCGGGCAACTGGCAGATTTCCTATCATCAAGCAATGAAATTAACAATCATCCCACACCCACGGTGCCCACCAGACATCATAAGTAGGATCTTTGTTTACTTTTCAACTTGGCGGCCGGATCAGCTTCTGCATCGCCGTAGGCCCACCCCGTAACTTAGTTAATCCAGTTTATCAGTACATTTAGGAACATGAGCACTGCTACCTACCTACTGTACTAGTTTTATATTTATCAGCCAATCATAGAGCGAAATTAGGCAGCATTGGGGCACTGTTGTCTTGGGGACCATAGCTTAAAAAAGCATCACATGCCACCGAACTACTCACTTTGTGTAGTGGCTCAGTGACAGTAAGATGGCGCATAGACAATTAGGCTTGGGATGGTTTGGCTTTACAGCCACTAATAATAGAGTGCAAACTACTGCCATCAAGTGAGAATGCAAACAAACAGAGAAAAATAAGAACGATTGTGAAAGCTCTAAGCGAGTTCGATCATTCCATCTTGGCAAATAGAATTACCGAGCCTAGTAGACACAGACAATGGCATGTTACGTACAATTTGCATAGGTCATAATATATTATCAAACTTCAATACAAAATAAATTGGGTCAGGGCAAGTGGATTTTGGGGCTCACTTGCCCGTCGGCCAAGTGCCAAAAAAGTTAAGGACCTGGACGTTATGTGATAGGAAATATCCGTATTCAGGCCCAGTGTGTTTTAATTAATCTTATACCAACACCAACAAATACACACCAATTCATCTCTTGTTGTGGACCAGGCTGGCAGCATAGGTGGCTGCTCTAGATCCACATCTGCACTTGCTGCAGCTAATTCCTCACAATTAATACTGTCTGTGAACATTTTAGCGAGTGGTTCAAAGCTGTAAGGCTTGATGTCCCCGAGAATGTCAAAACTTTCATCAGTATCTGACATTTTGTCTGTCAACTGGTCAAGACGATTGTAAACAAAGCTGTGGCACAACGTGATTTCAATATATTTATATTTTATGTATTCATATTCATGATTTTGGAAGGCATTTGTATACACAGGGTTGCCACTCATGTAAGCTTTCAAAATTCCCTGACTGACAGCTTCATTTTCTCTGACCATGCTGGCCAAATAACCATGACAATTTCTACGGAGATGTATATAATTACCAAATATTTTCATATACATAATTAATCCAGTATTACGACCAGGAAAAAGTAAATTAAATTATAAACAGTAATCAGTGTTTGATGTAATAAAATTACTACAATTGGATAATTTGCCCACTCAGATTTCCCAGTTCAAATACTATATTTCCAAATGACACGAAGTCATTCACATAACAATGTAGTCATGTTAATTATATTGGAATTTAATTTGTACATTGATAATAAGTATTCACATACAGGCAATTGATTATGCATAGTTGGACACATTATTTAGATGCTAGTACATAGTACATACTTGAATACATCCCTACCTTAATAGTTATAGTAACCCACACTGCCTCACTGTTTATATCTACTTTGTCATAATAAAGCTAGTCGCATACAATACGAGCTTCTACATTATACCAAACAGCTCCTATTTTAATATTCAAAAAGAAACTACATGTACGTGTATTCCTGGCTTAGAATATATGTAATTAACTTTCCTCTTATGGACAAGCTATATCTATTCATGTGACAGTTCCCAGTTAAGTATGCTTCTTTCTGAAACCTAATGTTTACTGAACAACAAAACAAACACATAAAGTGCATTAACAGACATCTACATGTATTGTTACTACAACATAATCAGTTCATTCGTATATCAAGGCATGATCTGAGGCTTCATCATTGTGGGCTTTGCATCAAATTAATTTATTTAAACAAGTGATTACAATACATATCGTTGTGCATTATTACTAGTTAATTGTTCATCATCTTGAGCTTCTTTTCTGCCACTTCTGTTATTTTTGTTGCCCTTTCCATCTCCTTTCTCTTCAACTTGCTCTTTATCCTAAGTGTGTTTGCTTCTATTACCAAGGCAATCCTATTCTTGACCTCTGCCTCAAGACATCACTTCTCAGTTTTGTCGAGAAGCCTGTTTGCATTTGCCTCCAGCCTGTGTTCTTTGTTCTTTCACTTATCTACTTCAAG
Source organism: Paralvinella palmiformis (assembly GCA_025642065.1). Taxonomy (NCBI): domain Eukaryota; kingdom Metazoa; phylum Annelida; class Polychaeta; order Terebellida; family Alvinellidae; genus Paralvinella; species Paralvinella palmiformis. The sequence continues at coordinate 142,513 of JAODUP010000564.1, forward strand.
TCGGATCTCTTTTATATTCTCATCTGCTGTGGATGCCTTGCTTTTCTCCTTCTGTTTTTCCGATGGAAAACATGCCTGATTGTAACATCTCTTTGCTGATCACTTCTTCGTGAACTTTACATTCCATCTTGCTTATTCCATCATAGACAGTTCGGTATGCGCACAGTGTTTCTGGTCTCATGTTCAACGAAGCAACATCCTTGTTTATCGAGAATACTCTTTCAACATCAGCTTGGCCGTGAGAAAGAATGAGAACCAGCCTGATCACATTCGACAGAATAGAGAATTGTTCTTTGTCACCGAGAAGCTCAAAGTAGAAAGTGTCCAACCTCTGGCTTGAAGGATCTAGATTCTTGCGGTCATTGTTGTGGTACTTCTTCACCTCCCAGTAGTGATTCAAACTGTTGCTTTGCTTCGCCACAATCCTGTGTGCAGAACCTGAGAAGAGAGAGTAGTTTTGATTGCAATTTCCGAAACCGAATCCCTGCAGATTCTGGATGATGTATCATGGTTCTTGGATCCAGAGCGACAGGCATCCGACAATGGTATACTTCAGGGGACATCTTTCCACGACTCTCTATACCATTGCTTTGAGGAAGGTTTGACACTCTGTGTAGAATTGTAGTTGCAGCTGCCAAACCTCTTTGTCCTTCTCCAATTTCTCAATAATAATGCTTTAAGCAAATCCCACGTCTATCTTCTTGGGATTCAACATATTCTCCTTTTTGTTCAGGTCTGTTCTTGCCAGTTTTGATCTATTCGCACTGTCTATGACATCCTTCTTCACGAACTTGTGCATCTTATTACATGACTAATCAAAGGACACTGTGTACAGATATCCTGGCGGAACTGGGGTTTAGAATAAGTCTGCTATATCCCATGCATGTCGTAAAAGGTGACTAAACGAGGCAACCTGTTTGCTGCGCATTGCGACCCGTAAGAGGGGATCCTGGTAGTTGAGCGCTGGAAACACCACCAACACACTACTTTGGCCCCAATTTCCTTCTAAGACGGGGACAGAAAGGCCCGATCTGACCAATCGGCTAGTCACATTCACCCCTGGAGGTGGATGTTTTCTGACCTTTGGTCCTTAAACCCCCACTTACTATAAGGCAGTGGCTGATGGGTCAACCTTGGAGGATCGTGTTGCTTTAGGTAATCGAGTGGATGATACTTCTTCACTTGCTTCTCCATTGTAATACTGTCTTCTTGTGGTATAACACAATTGTATCCCTGGTGTACAAGCGCTGGTTACCACACCTCTGTGCACCCCCTTGTTGGACTCCAAGGCGAGTGGGGAGCACTTGTGCCGAAATAAATAAAAGCAAAAGATAGACACCCAACAACTCCCTCAAAAAGCTCGCATTCTCACAAAAAGCGTTCCCTAGAGGTGGATCCTTCCTTGGAAAATGAAGAACCATCTCTATGCTTAAGGCCCAGATTTCTGGTTATCCAGAGCACTAACAATAACATTCTCTTGGCAAAGTTAAACCCATTTGGCATCGAAAAGGGAATGGAAGGCCAGTATCAGTTAGGAGGCTCCGATCTGGATACCAAAGGTATCCAAAAAGAGTCTGACTGTTTGCTGCGTTCAAAAATACTGGCAAATGTGCCAATAAAAGTAGTCCCACGTCGAGTCATACGATGTAGGGACATCACTGATACAACTGAAGACGAAATTTGTCAGCATTACTGAGGTGAGGAAAATAGCGTCCAGCGTGATGGTCGCCGAATAAATACCGGCACAATCATCCTCACGTTTGGACTCCCTCCCTGTCCTTCCTAAATTGGATTCCTTCGGGTGAAGATTGATGCCTACATCCCTAATCCACTGCGGTGTTTCAAGTGCCAAAGGTATGCACACCACAGAATGACCAAATGAGGCAGAGCAGGTTATGAGGATGGAGACTGTAGTCAGAAACCTCACTGCTTTGACTGTAACAGGGACCACGGAACTTTCTCCCGGGACTGCCCCAGTGTGAAAAAAGGAGAATGACATCCAGACCGTCAAAGTAACACGAGGAATCTCGTTTTCAGAGGCTAGAATCGTCATAGAGCAGAGAGGTAGCACTCCTACCTCAGCGAGATAATATTCTGAGGTTCAAACATGACCTGACCTCTTGGGGCCCTGCAGCCAAGCAAAGTGCCAAAACAGAAACAACCAGTTGCTAAAGCTGTGTCTACCATAACTGTTGCTAACAGAGCATAGTCAGAGGTAACACCAGCCACAAAATCTAGGCCACAATCTACAAAGGGGATACCACATCACCTTCTTCAGTGATGGAGCCCCATACAGCTCAGAAAATATCTTCAAAAAAGGCTTAAACAAAACTAAATCCGCAAATATCGGACCCAAGCCAAAACCAGAAAAGAAAAATATTTAGCTGATCGGGGAAAAAAGTGATGAAAACCCTATTATCACTCAAAACAAATACAATATCCATGGACTATGATGACCTGAATAATCTAGATCATTACCCATCAGGGACCCTTTCAGAATAATATAAAAAGAAATAAAAATGTAACAGTCCATCATAAATTGGAATTGTAGAGGATTTAGAAAGAATATAGACGAAATAAAAATGCTAATGCGGGACTATGACCCCATTGCATTCTGCTGCCAAGAAACAAGTATGAAAAGTACAAATATAATTAATTTTAGGAAATACTCCTCATACCACACATTTTCTGAAGCTATTGACACCAGAGCTTCCGGACGAGTCACCATCATGACCAAGAAAACTATTCCCCACAGGCAAATCAGTTTAAAGACCAATCTGCAGGCAGTTGTTGTGACACTGTCACTCCACAAGACCATGACATTGTGTTCAATATATATTCCACCAAGCTATTCACTTGGTGGAAATGAACTGGACCAATTTATAAGCCAGCTTTCTAATCCCCTTTCATACTAATTGGCGATATGAATGCCCACAGTACCATATGGGGAAATACACAAAATAATAACAAGGGCAACACATTAGAAAACTTTATTGAACACAATGAGCTGTGCTTAAGGAATCATAATACACAGACATATATCCATCCAGCAACTGGGTCATCATTTGCCATAGACTTAAATCCCTGTGTAGTCCGAAATCTTTTCTTAATTTTGAGTGGTCTGTACATGAAGATCTCTGTGGCAGCACTTTTAATTATACCAAAATGGTTTTAAAAAAGCAGACTGGTACAACTTTAAATTTAAATGTAGATAACATTATACAAATACCTTCAAGACTATCAGAGAAAACCGCTGTGAACTTTTTAAATCAGTGCTACATTTGATAGCGGAAATAAAGATACCAAAAACTCCAAAAGTGGAATGGAGAATGGAAAGAAGGTCCTAAACAAAGAGAGCTTTAAACCAATTTAAAAGAAATCCCTCCCACGGAAATCTGACAAATTACAAAATAGAATATGCCAGGACTCGTCGGGTCATTCGCAGAAACATGAAAAATCCTGGAAGGGAATATGAATACAATTTTGAAAATAATAAAAATCTTGGGTAAAGTCCAATGCCCTCCAACTCCAAGTAAACAATCAGAAACAAAATGGTAGCATAATTACAAACATAAAAGAGATCGGAAATACGTCTTCTATGAGAACTACTGAATTATCTCAAGAAAGCCTATGATACTGCCGTTGGACCTGATGATATTCACTACCAGATCTTAAAACAAATTCCTGAGAAATCATTAGAAGTCTGCTGGATATATACAATGAAATCAGGAATGGTGGCGTCCTCCCTTCCCAGTGGAGAGAAGCCACCATCATACCAATTCCAAAAGCAGGGAAAAATCTTTCAGATCCTGGTAATTACCATCCAATAGCACTCACAAGTTCTATCTGTAAAACCTTTGAGCGGATGGTAAATACCAGGTTAGTCTGGTATCTTGAATATCATTCCATTCTCACAGCCCATCAGAGTGGGTTTAGAAAACGTAGATCCAACACAGATCAACTAATTAAATTAGAAATTTTAAGGGAGGGATTCATTAAGAGGCAACACATGGTGGGGATATTTTTCGATTTAGAGAAGTCATACAACACAACATGGAAATATGGAATACTTAAGGATTTATATAATGCTGGACTTCAAATTAAACACCCTATTCTAAGATTAAGAATCTGATTTTATATTTTTAACAAACTTATATGTCCATACACCTACATATTGTTTACATATTTACCATCTATACTTAACAATTTACACCATTACATTTTAGCTTATAAATAGCTTTTATTGATGCCAGTAATCCGGCTTATTAACCTTTTACTAAAGATTCTTTAACACAGTTTTATTTGCAAACATTCTACGACACTGAATGACCTATATTGTGCCGATGTGTCATGGCAAACAGATGGTTGTTGTCATCACAAGAGTTAAATGAGTATTGTGCCATTACTGTCTTTATTGTCCACAATATTTCTGCTTCAAGAGTGGCATCATTTGCACAAAACGATTCCACTCTGTTTGTAGCACCTGCACTTCAGTCCAATTTTGGAACTGACAATGACGTAGTAGTTGGCTGTGAAGTGGATGCATCACGAGGTTCTGTGCCTCTACCGGATGATTGTCCTGATGCTGTATTGACACAGGCCCAGTGGCTGCTGATGTGATCATGCTCACTTTGAGTTTTGTCTTTTGTGGATTTGGCAGCTTGGTGATTTTTCCCATTTGCATGATATGTCAAAGCATCTGCCCATGTTTCCCAGTTTGAATGCTTGACTATCACACATGATACACTTTATGAGCATCAAGCGGGTGTCTATTCACCCATGAAATAAACAGAGGGTCTTTGAACCATTCATTGTTAAATACAGTTTTTTTGCTAGTGGTGTATAGTGAATGTGAAACCAATTCTACCACCAAACACTACAGTCAGTCAACCTACCAAACCAGAGTTGAGACTAGCACCTCCGGTAGCTAAACAGTTTATATGCAACACCATCACCCGCTAATATATGCAAAAACGAAGTAAGAATGAACAACATGAATATTGCCAGCACACAGCTATAAGCCTACAGTGCTACACAACTATTATGTTTGCATTTCTCTACAAATTTGTATCGAGTACACCCTTAATCCGATCAATTGAGAGAATCTTCAATGCTTGAAACTTAAAACAGCTCTGGGGTAAGGAGTGCTAATTCCTTTCAATCTGGTGTACAGGTCACCAATAGATCATTTTAAAATTATGATTATGCAGGAGACTATATTAATTGTTGAGCCATTTTCAAAGAATGACCAAGTGTATAGTAACACAGAAGATTGCCATAACTATTTAACATTGGCTGTATTGCTGTACACACAAACATCTGTTAAAATTGCCAAAATAAATGTTGACGTTCTTACAACCACCAAGTGAAGAATGCGTGGTATTCAGATTTTTTTGCAGATTATACTACACTACACTCATGTTTTGCAGTATCATTAATGGTAATACATTCGAATTTGTGGCATCACAGATTTATGCATATGACATGAGAAAGTCAAATTTCTCTGACTTTCAAGGGATTTTCCTGAGTTTCCCTGACTTTTCTAAAAATGCAAAATTTCCCTGACCATACACAACATTCCCCACACTTTTCCGTGACCAGTAGCCACAGATGCATTGTGAAACATTTGCCAATTTCTGGTGCGTGCACATTTGCTCTTTTTTCTCTCTCGCATGTGACAATTCTCTGATACGAACCGAGTAAAAAAAATACATGGAATTCATATGAAGTCATCATATAGTGTCCATGTGGAAATCTTATTCCATTTGAAAGTTGAATCCATGTGAGGATTTCTATGCTGAATGCAAGTAATATTCTAATGTTTATTTCAAACTTATACAAACTTAAACACTTTGTTTAACTGTACAAACCTATAACACTACTCGCAAGAATATCTTGATCAATGTGAAGATTTACTGGACAAGGATGTGTTCAACAAATGTGAATATTTAAACGTGGAATAAAATTAACTTCCCTAATATTGTCAAGTAAATTAAAACAACTAAAAATAAGACATAATTTAAAAAATTAACAAATAAACACATGCATAAAATATCTGAACACAATGAAACTAATCAAATTATAATAGTCAAACAATTAAGATAGAAGCTAAAAGTACAAGTTACATATTTGTGACTAGGTCTTAGTATTATATATACACATATATATATTAATATGTGTGTGTGCGTGTCTGTGTTAGAAAAGCATGCATGATTAGTGGCTCTATTCCTTGTCCACCTGATAACACACACACACACACACACACACTATTCATAGGATGGTATAGCCCCAGGAAAATACAGCTAGTACAGGGTGCCAGCAATTGTCCTCATATATAATTAGATTAGGAAACCTGTACTCTGAGAGGCCCTTACAACTTTTGACATTGCTGTCTGTTCCCAGGGTTAAAACTCATGTGGGTACTTGTACCTTTTCAGTTGCTGTCCCTACTCTTCGGAACTCACTCCCTGAACATGTTATGTCATCAAATAGTATCTTTTCTTTCCGTCACCATTTGAAAACTCACCTTTCAGATTTGTTTATCCCTCAGATAATCTTTGCAACTAATTTTACCATAGGCATGTACAGGTATTAAAACATATTCAATGAAAAAGACATAACTGTAACATTATATAAACACATAATTAAGTTTTTTAGGAAGAAGTGTTGAGTTTTTGCCTAGTTTTGGGTGGGACAGCTGTAAAAAGTAGCAAAAACTCATTTTATCCATTAAGTCCCATTAAATAGTATCAATAATCAGTATTTAACAGGTAAAACAAAACAATTAACAAGGATATTTTGGTTTCATTTTTTAAAGAAAAGAATATATCAGTTGATAATATACATATGTGATATCATGTGATAGTATTCACTGTATATGGATATTTCACTGTTCATAATAAATGTTCACATATTAATAGTCTAGAGTAGTTTGTTTGGTATTATCTTTCTTGCCGCGTTGCACCTCCCAAATAGTTTTCAAATAAGCTGCTTTGTTGGATAACTGATGACCCAAAGGAACACCTTTTCCACACGTGTTGCCATAAACAAAAACGTTATCGGAGTATGTCCAAATTGGGTGTTTGTGGCTTTCAGTAGTAACTAAGCTTTTCAGGTGGATGTCATCCAGGGATTAGTTGCTATTTAAATACTTCTGAAAAGAAGTCACTAATCCTTTCTGCACGAAGAGCAGTGGTACATGCAATTACCATTACCTGATGGGTGTTTTCAGCTGAGCTGGGTGATGGTTTCTTGAGATCATAAGAAAAATATTGCAGACATTATATAAATGTTCGGTTCTATTTTCAGTATATAATTCTACCAGTTACCCAGGGAACCACATAGCCTAAGGGCTGTCTTACTGTGGTACCCGAAGATGTATGTATGTGCATATCCTTACACATATATCTACACCTGCACATACACACACATATATATATATATATATATATATATATGTACAGCATAAACACATATACGTGTATAATGTAGTTGAGTTTAGAGTTCTGTGTGTGAGTGTAAATGTATGTAAGATGAATATATGCAGCGAGGAAAAAAATCATCAAAGGAGCTTCAACCGTATCACAGAATAAGTTTATCAGAATGAGATCAGGGACCACAGGACAGATTCAGATCCAGTGCAATGATGAGCGAAATGACAATGCCTCATGTTTAGGCACTGTAATAATGTTGCCTGTTGACTAATGCCTTATGAAGAAACAAAACGAAAAAATATTTTAACTTTATTGAAAAAATCACAAAAGTGAGTTTTTGTTGTTTTTCGACGGACCTTTTTTCCCGGGTGTGGTTAAAAAGTTCTGATTAGCATGTATAAATTCCAATCGATTCTAGTTTGTTGAACCTTATGATATGGACAACAATTGAATTGAATGACGTGGAAAAGGAGCTAAAAGCATGTGGACCAATGGGGAAACTCTATTCCCGCCTAATTTCAACGTGAAAAACGTGTTGTGTGATTGGTGGGCATCTTTCAGCACAACTTTATCGTATAAAAGTAGAGAAAATAACCCCAGAATCTAGTGGACATAAAGCCATTCATCTTATACACTAGTAAAATAAAATAATAATTAATGAAATAATTTATCGATGACCAAATTAAACTGTCGTGGGCAATAATGGAAGAAATGAACACCAACAGATAGCTTGAATACCGCTCTTTGGTGCCCTACTCAGAACAGCGCCATACATTGGCTAGTCAGCAGACTGACACATCCTATTTAATACAAGATAACCACAGTCGCAATTATATTACGTTTATATTTATTGTATAACCATAGTCGTTGTGAGTAATTCACAACAAAGCTCACCATATCTTTATAGAGTGCATACTAACTGGCAACGTCACAATATATTTTGGCGGGAAAATCATTAAGTGGCTAAAATCCGCTAAACACCACAAGAAAAGAGTAGTCTTAATTTCTTAAATCAATTAGCTGATAAAACAATACATCAAAATAATTTGTCATGTGTTTTAAAGTGAATAGATTCAATGTCCTTTTTACATTTATGTAAAGGTCATCTCTAGAATCCATTGTGGAATAGTCTCTAATGGACATTAATATTGTTTTTTAAAACAAAATTTTGATCACGTTTTAGCATTTAAAATGAAGTTGAACGCACACACCTGGATATAAACCTTTGGTAGGCATCAAATAGGAATAAAAATCCGGTATCTAATTTTTAAAGATATTAAATAACGAGTCCGTTTTTTTTCAAGGTGGGACATTTTGGCTAATGTATGAAATAAAACATTAACTGGATGTCTGACTAGTTTATTGACTGTTAATGATATTTCTTAAATAAGAATGAACATTTAAATGCATTTTCATTTATTGGCATTTCTTAATTACAAATGAACATTTTCACTGTCATTGCAATTAGGTTGTCAACAGTTTGTGTCCTGGGTTACTTGAAATAAACCAATGTTGAAACATTTTGTGTTAGTTTGCGTCACCATTCTTTTATCTTGTGATTGATAAATTGCAGTTCATTCAACTTTAATTGTTTACCCGTAACAAGCTACCTTATTCTCCTAAATAATCTACCTTAATCTCATCATATTTGTCTATTCTTAGTTAAGAAATATCAATAACTGTCGATAAACTATTCAGACATCCAAATAATGTTTTATCTCATACATTGGTTCAAAAGTCCTACATTGAAAAATTAGCTGTCCAAAATGTCCTAGGCCAAAATGCCTCAGGCCGAACCAAAACGCCCGATGGCCAAAATGTCCTAGATTTGTAGGAACCTATCACGAATTAGGACTAGGAGATAGGCCTTATAGGGTAATGTGTAGAATTTAAAAAATATACGAATATCAACATCTCTGTAGGCTAACTGATAGTGCTCACAGTTGTCTAGCACCCGGGTTAAAATCCTGGCCTAGCTATGTTTCATCATTCACTTTGCTTCATGACTTTTGGAGATCATTTGACACAGTTAGCTCACTGTATCGTAAAATACTACAATTTTCATATTTCAAGATTTAGACATAAATATTATGATTCTGTTAAGTAAAGTGGTACTGTACACAAGTGTGCACCCTGCATGGCATAAGTTAATGCTCTTTTATTTCTCGGTTTATAAATATCTCTCTATCACACATACACACACACACACACACACACACAATTATAGTTAACCAGATAATCCTTTTTTCCACGTCTCGACTGCATTGTTTTGGCTGAGGGAGTAGCTTTTAGTTGTAAGTAATTATTGTTATTAATAATAATTAGTTTATCTTATTATCATTCCGTTTTGTCCTTAGCGTAAACGTTTTTGTTTTGATCAATCAAAAGAGGTTTTTTTAGTTTTATCTTTAAGACATGTTTTTCTTCTTCTTCATTCAGATTCCAAAGGCAGAATGATTGATATTCAAAAGTATTTGTTACTTTGTTTATTGACCGCAACTGTCAGTATATCTCAACAAACCGGTAAGTGATGATATGGACAGACATTATAATAATATCATAACAAGTTATGTAGAAACTATGTGACTTGATCTACAATGCTAATAGTTAACTAGTGTAATTATAATCACTGTACGAGATTTATATCGGATACAATGATATTGTGCCATTTAGATGATGTAATTACTCCCACTTCTGTTAACGTGTTGGCATTACTTGGTTCCAACATCTCATTGGGATGGACAGTGTCGATATCGGATGATGATATTAAATGGTAAGCTATACGTCTTTATTAATTACAGCTTGTGTGGTTAAGTTAGTTTTGGTGTTGAACTCTTTGTTAAAGGTCATGGTGTATAGGAGGTCGGGGTTTAAAGCACTTTTCTAGTGGCCAATACATATTTTATATGATTCTAATAACTATTTCTTTTATTGGGAATTTATGTTAAGCATGCGTTTGCACACACACACACACACACACACACACACACTATATATATATATATATTATTTAAACAGGTATAGGTTGAACTAAAATAACATTATGATGTCATCACTACAATATAGATACAGAAGTTTGATCAACTAGTGGCCATTATATGTGTAGTTCATTTCAAGCTCCATTCCTGTTTAAGTAAAGTGGTTTTCTATTAGACAACAAATAATTACATCATTTTGAGTGACATCTATACAACTGATATAATACTTCCTGTTTATTTTAAATATCTATAATGTATATAAAGATGAATAAATAGAGGAAATCAAACTACCAAATACCTGAAAACTGTGTCAGAAAAGTAATGGAATAACTTCTTTGGGATTGGTCAATTAATAGTACCATTCGAGTAATTATTTTGGTAATTATTATAATTGTTTATTTCAACTAGAGCATAACACATTTATCATAAAGGCGGTGCCAGCAGTTAGCAAGTTGTTTTGGATGAAGTCCCAACAGTCACTTTTAATGGCTTTGTTTGTCTCTTTACTGACTAAATGAAAATTTCAAATGGCCTTTTTGGATGTTTGTTGTTATTGTTGTTATGACGGGGGTATTAAATGGTTTAAGATGCCGTAGTTCGAACAGGGCTGCTTAGTCACTTGTAAATTGGTTGTATGAAAGGTGCGAGATCTGACGTTATCATGCTGGTAATGCCATTATTTCTCACTTTCTGGTCGTGTTCAGTTGGCCACGGATCGGAGTTTCTACTCGAAATTTCAAACTGATGTCCTAAATTGATTTGGATGATAAGCCTCTAGTGTCAGCTCATTATAATATTCTCAGTCAAACAAAGATAATAACTTGCTGTCTCCAGTTTACAGGAGCCAATTATTAGTCTTTCTTGTTCAGGTGCATGTTCTTGATCACTTATGCACAAATATCTTCTATTTGTGGACATCGTTGACTTACGGTGTGACCCTTTCTTTTGGTAATTTACGCAGGTGTTTCTGGCAATTCAAGCCAAATGGGGAGAGTACTTGGACCAGGTTGGTTGGATGGGACAACATCAACAAAGAGAGAATTGGAATGTCTCCTTTAAAACAAGACATCAGCTTTCTAGCCTCCAAGCCATGTACTGGTGGCATCATGATACACAGTGTGACCAATCAGTACGAAGGTGTCTATCAGTTTAGTATTATCGAAAATTTAGAAGACAAACAACACATCACCATACAGGGGATAGGAGTCAAACTGATAAAAGGTAGAAGTGATTTTTATTGAACTACAACTAATATTTACTGTATTATTGGTGGGAATGAAAACGAAGGTGAGATGATTAATTTGTGTACATTGTCTGTCAATTAAAATGCAGTTTCCTCTCATTGGTATGTAGGCAGGCTGGAGTTTTTCCTTCAGAGAGGAAGTTAAAACCATTTGAAACCTGGATTATATTATATTAAAATAAGTTACATTTACCTTTCGTAGCAACAGTCACATTATAATGAGTATTTACTACAAATACAATATTTATAGCCATTTTTATACATCAGATGAAAATTACTGTTGTAATTGACATGTAACAGGCTGTCATAAACAAATATACAAAGTGCCATTATCATGAAAGGTTTATTATCAAACAACAGGGTTAGCTCTTCAGCTAATTCCTATGGATGTAGACTAAATCAACTTGGCAGATGCATATTTATTTAACTATTACAGTCAAAAGTCTTCATTTAGTTCTTTATTGTAGATACTATGAATTAATTAGTATCTAGAATGACATCTGAACCTATTTCTGAAGCTATTTAATATATAATAATCACCAAAATGGCAGTTATTCTACCTGTCTGGCCACCTCAAATGAGGGAGGGAATGCATATGGTATGTAATTTACAGTTTCACCAAGAGGACTAACTCTGAACAGTTTAAAATTTACGATATATGGCATATTCAGTGGACAATACCTGACCAGTTGTCTGGTTGTCTGAAAAATTCCTGCTATTATAGTGCCACGGTGGGGAATTCGAACCTCCAACCTCACATACCATGAGTAAGGAAGTCCCACGCTCTAACCAATAACGCCATATACTTGGACCAAGAAGTTTATTGGTTCTAACTGTTAGAAATATTTGATATATGGATGTGACCACAAAGTTAACTTGTTCCTTTTTTAAATAAAAAATAAAGTTATAGATAGCCTTACTTTAATTTTGTGACATTTATGTTTTATTTTAATTCAGACTATATGGTTACCATAGCAATAACACAGGTGGGACATTACATGTTTCTCAGTATAAGGAGTGGCTTCTAAAATTCCATTCCTGGATGAATCATTCATATTTTAATTTCATAATTTGAGCTTTTCTGTGTTAATGCCTCATTCCACACTGCTAAAAACACACACACACACACACACACACACACATAATTCATCCACTGTCGAGTAACATAATGGAACTGCACAATCTTTACTGTACTTGGATATGTCGGGAAAAGAATAATAGGTCTTTATCACATTTTATAGAATGATTTATTATGTTTTAGTGATTTTTATGTTTTCCAGTTAGCAACACTAACTTAACTTTTTATGGTAACTTAATCTATGGTTTCTAACCTAGGATAATGAACATGTTAGAAGTAGGTAATTAAAACTGTGCTAGCTAAAGAAAAATATTTGAATGCCTGATGGAACCATCATTAATAACTGATGAGTTAATGATAGCTGTTAACATATAATCACACTTGAATATTATTAGTACAACCAGTTCTCAGTTGAGTTAGAATTTATGCAGTTCCTGGTAATTAATAATGTTCTATTTGTTTTTGAATGTTTGATAAATATTATGCACATTACCAATTTAGCTAAATTAACTTACATGATACAATGTCTGTTAATGTTCCATCCATTCTAATTGCACAAAACTGTCATTTATTTCATCAGGAATCATGTCATATAAAATGTGAATGATTCAGTGTATTGAATTCCATTTACATACATAATAGTTCACTTGTTTTTGTGATTAGTTTTCATTGGTTATTAATGGTTTGTGAATTATTCTGAAATCCAGCCTGAGTAGATAACAAACAAATACCTATATTTCTTAAGAATCTAGTTGATGTTGCCCACTCATTGAGTACAATTGTTTGTGTCTATGCATGCCATGCCTAGGAATAAAATGTCTCTGTTGGCAAAACCATTTGGTCTTGGACGTGGGGAAATTTGGTGTTTCCTTAAATGGTAGTACAAGTTATATAATATCCAAACTGGCCTCCAATGACATTCGTACAATTGGAATTTAGGTAAAATTTTAATAAAATGAAGCTAAGAAATAATAGAAATATGATGACAATATAATACAAATTATTATTTATACAAAGAAAGTGCCAACATGCTTAAAAAGTATTGGAACTGAATTGTCCAATAGAATTAATAAACCATGCATTCTCATCCAAGACCGAGATCCTTAGCTTTTAAAAACTTCCATGAGTAATTTTTTTTAATTAATCAACTAATGATTTCCAAGTGAAAGTTAGCAAATGTTACTTAATAAATGCCATACTAACTTACCTACTTGTGTGTCTCCGAGTACATAAATAGGTTTTGTCACTTAGAGAAATACATCTGACAATATCTTAATATTGTTGTTTATGTTTTCAGTGGACTCCTATACATATTTGTACTTTCTCTCACTCTCAGCAGTTTATTGCAAAACATTTAGCTATTGATTTTTGTTACATAATTCCTGAAGATATAATCATATGCTAACAATCCTCATATGATCCTATGGTCCTAATCTGATACACATTTAAAAAACTCAAAGAGCAAGTCAGAGATGAGATGCTTAGGTAAATAAACATTCTTCAAAAAGGAGAAAAAGTCGCAATTAGTTTGCTGGTGAATTTGACGCATGAAGTCATTAATTCCTGTAAATATGTTTTTTTTTGTACTGGTATTGCAAAGGGTCAATAAAGAATTGACCTGTAATCTTTATCAGCTGGTTTAATACAGATTCAGCATATTGTATCGACGTCTTGCTGAAAATGAGACATAATTTAAAACAAACTTTGCCAAATAAAAGCCTTGTTGCCAGTTGTTGATAAAGTGTAAATTTCACAGGTAGATCTTCACACCTATACCTGCATGCCAAAATCATTTTATAGTCTTGCTATTGAGGGTGACAAGAGTTTGATAGAATTGAATGAAATATATCTGAGCACAAACAATTGCAGATATGCTGTGAACACTGCTTAGAGCAATGTTCAAGGATTTAATTTGAATGTCTACCTATGATAATTAACTATGTTTCAAAGCAAATAATCACAGATGGGGTTTTGCTTAGAACAATTGTATGTTAATTGATGAGGTATTTTTTTTATAATAGTAATTATTTTTAATAGGGTTAGGCTCAACTTATAAATTGCATAAAGTATCAGCTATATATATATATATATATATATATATATATATATATACACACACATGTATATCACACTGCTAATGCAAGCCATTTTTGTTGTTGGTTTTATGTAAATTAAATTATTGGGTTATTGTCACCATAATAAATATATAATTTGCAGAACACGATTTGGTATACCAGATTGCTGTTGGCTCAACAAGATATGTCATAACCAGTGATACATCCATCAGTGATATAAAGCCAGTTGTCACAAGAGAGAACAATGTCAACATATCTGCTGCAGCTACGGGAGTTCCAGCAACTTTTAATATTTCTTTTTACAAAGTTGGTATAAATTTATTATCTTTTAATGATTTACTCTTTATGTTTTGTGACCTATTTATTTTTATTTGAATACCTACTGTGTCATAACTAATATTGAACTTTATTGGTTTAGTAACATGGCACACACAGTTGGTGTCAAAAAAAATTCATCCCTCTAAAGTGTTTTTTCAAGACCAGCTCAGTGATTAATAAATTTCAATTGATTTAAAGTGGAAGATGTTAGTTATTCTAACAGTGACCACTCCCAGGGTATTTTAGCTTCAGCTCTCCTTAATGGTTTGCTGAGAGTAGTTCCGGTCAATCATTATAAGTGCTATTAAAATCAAGTATATTCCAGGAATTCCAAGATTGTGCGCGAACCCTGTGTGTAATATATTATTGTGCTGCCGTCACTGAATCAGATTAGCAAATTAGTGATAATGATCACTGAACATTATTGTATGCGCTGTGCATTATATTCCAGCTGTTCATAGGGTGCCTCCATGATCAATTTGGTTGCATGTTAGACCACAGATCAATAGAGTCTACCACCTGCCCGTATTCCGGCGCAGTGTTTGCCAAACAATTCATAAAGTATATTAAATTTCTAAGCATCTTTCTTGGATTATACCAGTTATGGGTTTATATATTTCAAATAATTATATCACTACACTATCAGAATAGAATAAATATGACACGATAAATAATCAAAAAGTCTATATTTTTAAACAAACTAGACTACAATGTGAATGTCAAAGATTGCCAAGTTACCAATTCACAACTGACATAAAGCACCAGTTTGGGATTATTTATTATTGTTTAAGCTAATTTATGTTAATATTTTGTATTCTAAAAAAATGTATATGGGTGCTAGAGTGATGCTATACGTCAGGGTTGGGGCTGAGTACATGGGAAAGTACTCAAGTACAACTACAAGTACTTGGCTTTTAAGAGTACAAGTACTTATTTTATTAATGTACTCAAGTATGAGTACATTTCAAAGTACTTGAGTACAAGTACATTTTTAATCACATTTACTCAAACATAACTACTATGTAATGTGAATGGGGGGGGTCACTAATTTAATTTGAAGTTTGCTATTTCATAATAGTTCATATTGACCGTTCATGTTGACACGTAGGAGGTGGTGGATCTAGATCTACATAGTCAGTAAGACACATGCAGTAGGTGGTTTAATACATGTAGACAAATATATCAATAACATTAGATGACCCCTCAAGTAAAATTATTCAATAATTAACAACAGTGCAAACATATATTTCAATCAAATATACACAGGTTGTAGACCACTAGAAATGATACAAATATATAATCAGGCCACACATGAAAAGAATTCATATTTACTTGTACCAGATTTCAAACACTATCTAGGATTCCAGTACAACATGATCAGATGATCTGCAAGAATACAATATATGTTTTGAACTGCAATTCCAGATGGCCTTCAAGGAACATGGTTTACCCCATGGTGGTAAGCCATAGTGTCTATATTGCAATTATTGAAGTCATCCGGTGTGGTAATATCCACTAGTTTTAATTATATCAGTATAGTCTTATATTGTGGCACAGCTACTACTACTCCTTTGTATATAATGATACCACCCTATTGTGGTGACACCTACCGATTTGTTGTCCATTGTTAGCCTAATAAAGCCATGCGTTCTCAAGTGGCGTTATCACTTATTAATTGTTCCACTGAATAGAACATATTGAAACATGGTGGCAGCGGTTTGAAAAAGAAGCTAAATCCACGAACTATAAAGGTAACTAATCGTCAATGACCGTTCAAGCACATAAATATACAGATTTGATGTTGGAACTGGATACTATTGAGCGATAATAAGTGAATTGAAGAAAATAGCTGATGACGGCGACCACGTTGCTGCTAGCGCTAACAACCAAGCAGGTCCACCACGTTTGTCTCACCTGAGAGTGAACCCTCCACAAACACTAACTGTGATGGATTTGAAAAAAGAGGATTGGAAGTTGTGGAAGAAGAGGAGTTCCGTAAATTCGCGCAGAAGTATGACTTTGAACATGTCACATCCAGTCCACACTACCCGCAGTCCAATGGGAAAGTTGAAGCAGCAGTAAAATCAGCCAAACGTATGCTGAAGAAAACACGTGAATCAGGAGCTGATCAGTATCTGGCATTATTGGACATTCGCAACACACCCACAAGCGACCTACCTAGCCCAGCCCAACGTCTAATGAATAGACGTACACGTACATTACTACCAATGACTGATCGTTTGCTGGAGCCCACTTTACGGACAGACACAAAGTAAAAGTTACAATATGCTAAATACCAACAAGCAGCATATTATAACGGAAATGCGAAAGGCTTAGTTGTTCTAGAAGAAGGCAATGTAGTAAGGAATAAGCCATATTCTCCAAATGTTACATGGAAAAAGAGTTATAACCAAACGTCTAGATGAAAGATCATATCAAGTGGATACATATTCTGGAACTTACCGCCGCAACCGATCTCACTTGTGCAAGACCAATGAATCAGACCCTCTAAATGATGCCTATTCATCAGCCACCAATGCCAAAGTGAAGCGTTATGTAGCTGACCAACCAGCAATGAGTGATTACTCTACAGCTACACCAGTAAGCGAAGATGTCTATAATGACACACCAACGTCTACCCAGCAGAACAACACATCTACTCCAATGCTGAAACCGACTCGTGTATCACAAAGATCAACCATGGGAATAGCACCAGCAAAATTAAACCTGTGAACGATATTCAAGTGTTTATTCATATAACCACTGATTTAATAATTTTGATTATATCAGTATAGTCTTATATTGTGGCACAGCTACTACTACGCCTTTGCATATAATGATATCGCCCTATTGTGGTGCCACCTACCGATTTGTTGTCCATTGTTAGCGTAATAAAGTCATGCGTTCTCAACTGGCGTTATCACTTATTAATTGTTCCACTGAATAGAACATATTGAAACATCCGGTATAGTGCACAAAGTAAAATGAGGTATTGATGTGGCAGTCACTATAGCATTCAGGTAGCCAGAAATTGCATAATAATTATGTCACAAACATGTGCATAATCACAGTAGTGGTTTTAGTGAAGTTCACATTAATGTTAATACATGGCATAACTGATATTTTATGTTTGAAATCGAAGTGACCTAATCCAAAGGGATTCTGGTTTAAAATTATAACTGACCAATTTCTATGGACATAGAATCTAGTTCTAAATTCATTTGTGGGGGAAAATGTCTATAAAGACAAATGGAAATAAAATGAAAACAATATTCTATTTATGTTGAAAGTACTGAATACTTCCTGTTATGAGTACAGGAATACTGAGTACATCCGAGTACTTCAAATTGTGTACCAGGAGTATATCGACCCCAACCCTGCTATATGCACAAAAACATACTACCCGCAGGTCATATAACGGCCTCATAATATCGTATTTCGGTGAAATGAAAAATCTGTAAACGAATCTTAGACAACTTGTAACCAAGACATCCCGTACCGAAGTCTGAACCAACTCCTACCCCCATTCTGAGATAACTCGTACCCCAGTGATAAATCAAACTTGCATTGCAGTTTGTGGGCGCCTTTGTGGTCTAGTTGGTAGTGGGTTCGACCACAGATCGCTACCACATGAGTTCGAATCTCGGTGTGGATGTATATGAAGTATGTTTCATCTTTGACTTCGCTTCATTCCCTTAGAGGTCGTTCGACCCATTTGGCCTACCATGTGCACAAAAGTGGCCGTAAAATCATCAATCAATCCAGCTGTTCATAGGATTGAGTACCTGTAAATTCATTGAACCAATCAATTCCATTTTTAGAAAACCCTTTATGAGAAGCCAATTAACAACAAAGCCAAATAAACATTACATGCGTATAATTAATAACTCCAGTTGAAAAGCAGGTTGCCATACATAAAATAAATATTACTTTCTGCTATGTTCACACCACAGACAAATCACCTGTTGTAACCAGTGATGATTATATATATATATATATATATATATATATGTGTGTGTGTGTTATAAAGGATATTCTAGATAGATTTATAGTTATGCATAACTTTTATGGTTTGGAGTACTTTCCATATGGTTACAGGGCAAAATGTTAATTTTATACCATGTTTGGGTATTGTAGAATGTATGTTTAGTTATAAATGTTTGTTAGAATCCTAAATTCTACAAGATCTTAGAATATTTGAATATTGTGTGGTAAAATGCGTTGAAAGCATTACATGTAAACAAAGCTGTCTATTTTGTTTATATATATATATATATATATATATATATATCAGGTTAAGGAATATAATAAGGAAGTTATTGGTGGCTGCCACAACTGCAGACAATACACAAAGGTTAGATTTGTTGTTCTTTCATCAATCTTAAATTTTCTTAGTACAGTTTCAAATAACTCGATTTTTCTATTAGCAATTGCTGTGTGTGTGTCTGTATTTGTGTAAAACCATACATGCATACATTTTTCTTAAAGGAAGCGACTATGGATAATGGAGAAGATGGTATTTCTGTTGAGATCACTCCTGATATATCAGGCATGCAACTATTTTTACTGACACAACCTATAATTGGTAAGTTAGATAAGGAAAAATCAACCTAAATAAATACCAGAATGATATATATATATATATATATATATGCTAGATCCAGCACTGTCGGGGGTGGCCGGTGGGCGTAAATAGGGAGTCCATGTATTCACCTCGTTTTGGACCATCCTTGAAGATTACATATAACTGCTTATTTCTGAAATGTTCCTAGTAATTGCTTCATCATTTGTTGACTTAAACATAAATCTTAGCTCAGTGTTTGTGTGGAAAATACAATCTTGCAAAATTGCGCAAAAATGAAGAGCCCTGTTTGTTTGGTTATATTCATCCACCAAAAAGTGTGCATCATTGACCTGAAAGATAAACTGGACCGAGCACTCAGTGGTATTTGATTGGGCTGCCATGACCAAATAGCGCTGACTTCCGATACGGGCAAAAAGCAAGGGCGAAGTGGCTGCTCTTCGAGTTTGGAACCTATGAATACGGGCATTTATTGTGATGTGTGCTTTATCATTTTGTGTGTCAGAGAATCTGTATTACTCCTGTCCTATTACATGCCATCAAATATGTAGATGTCGTTTTATGCAAGTCCGTAGATCTAGTCTAGTTGGTTCAATCGTCAGATACGGGGTTGTCGAATAGGCCAAAGATAATAATAGTTCAGCTTAATTTCCCGCCAAAAATGCGTTGACGGCTATTTTAAATGCGTTCCTTATACTTGCCGATGAAAAGATATTCCTTTTTTATTACTTCCACACCCACGGCTTATGCAACCAACGACACAACAAGAATTTACTATGTTATAAATCTGATTTTAGCAGTCTGCGTTCCTTTTTGCCCCGACCGGAAATTGGGACCCATTTGCCATCAAATGGGTGGCCGTATTCGGTCTAGTTTTCTTTCAGGTCAATGGTGTGCACGTTTTTTTCAGATGAAGGTAGCAAATATATAGACCAATAAATGAATGTTCATAGGTGGATGTGCACAAATAAACGTCGATAAAAATGTGTTTCTTTATCTATCTGCTTTTGTAATGAGAACAGTTTGTGATATTCCTCTGGGTTGTGCACAGGAATAGAGTAACATGGTCTTGTAGCATCTTGTAGTAGAGCACGGTTTCGTCGGCATTGTATATATGATCAAAACAGAGGTCTTTTATACACAAAATATGGTTCCTAATAGCAATAAATAAAACGTACGCAATAGCTGTGAATTAACAAATTTAGGGAGTGGAGTTAAACAAGAATGAGGGTTCCGATTGGGCTATTTGTTTGGCTGATTGAGCCAAGGTGGTGTGTAATTAAGGTTGTAATATATAAATCTACTCATGGGCAATTTTGGCCTTAACTAGACTATTATTTTAAATGAGGCAAAACACTTGATCGGCGATCAGAGCGAGGCAAACCAACCTAAGGCCCTCAGAAGCTCCGACTTGAAAGACACAAAATACTCGATTCTAGCCATTTCATGGCATGTCGCAACATACAGACGTGACTGGAAAAACAATCAACAGTTTAAAAATAGTATGAATATTCTGATAAAGGTTTTTGTCTGCAAGTTTTAGTGCAGATTCCAGCCCCAGGTATATTTTGATGAACAGGATGATCACCAACTTCAAGTCTCCACCTTTCAATTTCCACCGAAAAGTCTCCCTTACAAGGCAGATCTGCATCAAAAGCAACAGACAACGATTCAGTAGGATTGGGAGTTAAATTTCTCACGTCTTTAGGGATTAAATAGTATCCCGTCATATTATTTTTCAAGTCATCTGGAAAGCATCTCTCCATTTCGGATATTACGTGATCTATAAAGGGGAAAAAGGTTTATACACCAATGTTTGACTGGGCTTGTATTCAGTGCAGCATTTTCCCGATGAACCTGACGCCCAACACCTCGCTTTGGGTTTAAGTCTACCTCTAACGGTTCCGCAATTTTTTTCTGCTCTACTGAATAAACAATCAAACTGTTCATCATTGAGCTTTGTATTTAATAACTGAATCAGGGTTTTAGCTTCGTCAAAAGCAGAAACCATATTTCAATGTCTTTTGCAAAAAAACAGCGTCCAAGGTTTTAGCAGACTAAAAAAAAGGACTACAACTAATGCCACGATAAACTCAGGTTTCTCCAAAAGTCGTCTGTACTCAGCTGCATTAGTTCTTACATCTGAAGAGCTAACGATTTCAATTTTACACATTACTGGATGAATTGATTGTTACTGGATGAATTGATTGTTACTGGATGAATTGATTGTTGCTGGATGAATTGATTGTTACTGGATGAATTGATTGTTACTGGATGAATTGATTGATTCAGGAGCGATACGTCAATATTGTCTTCACAATCAACGCCATGAAGTAGTTCGTTAATCAAGTCTTTGCTGTCCGTAAAAGACTTGAGAATTTTCTTTCGTTTTTGCAATGCACATAAAAAGCAAGTCATCTGACCGACGGACGCCATCAAAGTTGAACTTGCAGAATATTTTTGAAACTTTCTGTTACAACCAAATTAAGATTGTGCGATTTACAATGTACATATGGTGTGTTCGGACAATGTTCTCGAATACGTTGTTGTACACAAGAACCCATTCCGCTCATAATACTTGCTTCGTCGTATCCTTGGCCTCGAAGATTGTCAAGATCTAAACCAACCCCATCTCCATAAAGTTTCAAAAATTTACTCAGCAATGTATTCAGCATCAACTTGTCTTGGTACAAAAAATCCAAGAAAATCTTCATGGATTTCGTAGTTCTCACCATCAGCATACCGGATGAAAATCGGTAATTGTTCTTTAATGGATACGGCATAAACAACAACGAAGAACATTCTCCTCTTGCGGTTATCTATTAGCTTCTCCCTTATTTCAATTTCACAACAGTGAGTAAGTTCATTTTACACCTTTGGACATTTCAAAGATCGACTAGCCATTTCCAGATGATCTTTCAAAACATTGTCAAAACTGGATTTCCAGCCACTGAAAAACTTAAAATTTCCGTCCTCCTTTTTGAATTCTTTGTCCCAGTTACCACGCAGTGCGATATTTGTTTGGCCTAACACAGCAATGACGTCTATGATTGAAATCAATATAGTTCTGTTCTTAACCACTTGCTCTTAGTAACTTTCGCTGAGTGAGGAGTAAATATCTGATTTTGCACCATCACAATCCACCAAAAAGTCCTTTGATGCTTCAACATCATCAATATGATCCTTACTTTCCTCATGCAATTTCAAAGATTTGACACCTATACCATTATTCTAGTGAGTAAATCCCTTATTTCCGAATAAAGTTACATTTCCAGCGAACATCATACAGTATTTACAGTATGCAGCATCTTCTATTTGTGAACATCTAAGCCAAGGAAACTGACTTTTCCATGTCGGTAAATAGCGACGACCTTTTGTCGAGGGTAAGATTTTGCCAATAGGGTCAAGGGAAACGGTCGATTTATCCTTTAGATTTGACTGGGCTACTGAAATTGTCTCGGCTTGGCTTATTTCCATAAAAGTCGTTGATGGCTCTGGACCTTTATCAACAGAGTCTGGTAACAAATGAATGTTTTCACCTTCAAATGGATTATCGCCAGATTGCGCTTGGCTTATGTGTGACCATAGACCAGCTGTTGTTTTGTAGATGGAACATCAGAATTGTCCACAAAACATGGAAAGGTCACTGCATTGGATTTGAAAAAATCAAACAAATACCACCCTTTTTTCTATATGTAAATCATAAACTAAAGATATTTCACCTAAACTACACAGAAATGATTTTTACACAGATTTTTTGTTTGTATAACGAATATATATATTTAAAAATCTTTCATAATCCATTTATTTAGTTATATGAAATAATTCAGAACTTCAGGGGGGGATCCAGTGGTGGGGAAAGTGATCCGTCCCCCGTTAGCAACAAATTTCAGTTCAATTTCAGTCAAAAACATTTCTATGGACCAAACAACATACTTTAAAGTTATGCTTACCTTTTCCTGACTTTCAACGAACCCGTCTTCAGCCAGTTTTTTAGAGACATGACAGTGCTATCGTGACGCTAAATGACAATATACATTGCATCAGGGCAAGAACCGGGCTAAGATTGAAACGTGTGAAAAGGATCCTGTATGCCTTAAATCATCAGGTGTTCGATTAACCTGTTTGTTGTCTTTGAAGTCAGTTATGTCTTTCATCGCAACGATGTCCGTAGACTTCAAACGGTAACCGTAGACATTAAACGAATTCATTCAGTGGATATCGCTTCTATCGGAATGGAGATTTATATTTTTTAAATAAAATCTTTGTATAAACAAAATCAAAACAATTCGTCAATTTTGATACAAATCATTTGCCTCAATGTAGTTACGGCCATGTTTTACGTGTGAATTACAAACTTTGGAAATGTGTTCAAATTATTTCAAAATCTCTCTTGCTCTCTCTCTCTGTATATATATATATATATATATATATATTGTGTTAATATTAAAGTATTTAGTGTACACATATATCCGGTACGAGCTTTATATTTTACTGATTTGTATTATCAATAATTTGTTTTGTTAAATTTAATTTATATGTATCTGATAAGATATTCTCCACTTACTTTCAGTGAATGGTTCAGACTCCATTTCTTGGATTTTATTAAGCATCCTGGTAATCCTTTTTTCTGTATCCTTGATAATACTGGGATGGTGCCTGTTGAGACGTGTTACAGTACCTGTTGTAAGTAATGTTTTTCTTTCGTCGTAATTTGTTCAGCAGGCTAATTGCAAAACACTGTTGTATAATCAACAAAAGTGCAGTGCTCATTAGAAAAACACTAAAATTATATGAACCAAAGGAGTGTTTGATATAACTGAGTGGGATAATATTAATTAAATTAACACCACGACCCAGAGCTATTTATTATAGCAGAAACACAATAATTACATATATAATTAGCATCCTGATGTATTACTGTTTGATAATAATTAATGACTGATCCTGTTGACTTGGTCGTTAGTTCCGATATGGCACATAGATAATAAGTCAGATAAACAAGATATTTCAATCACAAAGAACCAGAATCCCAAAACAAGGTGTTTTATGCATAACAATTGTAATAAACAATTCGTCTAGGATCATTACCCACCAAAGGTGTACAATTTGTCCAGGATAGTCATTTCAATGTGAAAACAATAACTAGGTTTTGTTGGATTGTATTTGCTTATGCACGATTTCGGTATTATAATTATAAGTTTTAAAATTGCACAAAATTATGTTAATTATTGAAGGTGTAATTGCATTGCAATTACAACTATGATTTCTCACATATCAAACTTGCATAATTGCAACTGCCATCAAAATTGACAAATAATTACAATTATAATTGAATTATTTTTCAAATAATATTGCCTTATGCCTAAACTGTGAGATCTTATAGTTATTGAAATAAGTAAGAACAGATTACATGCCTGACAATCAACGCTTTATTGTGAGAGAATGCGTGTTTTTTTACTGTGTACGATCTCCCTGATTTATTATGGTCCTATACGTTTGATCGGATATAAAATATTCTATCAGTTTCTGAGTAATATGTTCTTTGTTGTGTAATAAACAAATTAAGAACATACCTACTGATTATAGTAAAATTGTTCCAGTTTGTTAAAATTATTGTTTTGTGCACATTTAAACCTCACGCTGGTGCCAACCTGAGAACCTTTGTATCTATTTTTTATGCTTTCTCTAGCACCTAAGCCGAGAGTACTCGGTTAAAATTCATGCTGGCACTTGTGATTTTACAGTTGCTGTCCTAACTCTTTGGAACTCACCCACTGAACATGTTACGTCATCAAATAGCATAGTTTCTTTCCGTCACCATTTGAAAACTCACCTTTTCAGAGTTGCATATATATCCCCAAGTTTCCACTGCATCCGATCATTTGTTGTTGATGAATTTTGCATCGTACCTTGACTTTGAGTTTGCCTAACCCCTATTCTAGGTGCGCCACTGACCTCAATTTGTTTTGAGTATATTGGCGTTATAGAAGTTTGTAATTATTATTATGAAAATGGGGAATAGCCATAACACAAATATATCCCCCCATTCATTATTTTTGTACCTACTAAAGAATGAAGGGTATATTCGGGTTTTATAACAGCATATTTGGGAGGGTGTTGGAATTCACCTACTATATTCTTCCGTAGATAACGCGCAGTTCCCCCTACTGTTTTCCTTGTTTGTTTTAGGGGTGTGTGGAATACACCATAACTAAGTTTCCAACATTTTTCTAAACCTGTTATCGAGAAAACTGAGTAACTTTTAAATTTGAGCGTACCTTTTCTATATCATGGAATAAAATGTTTGATTAAAGTTTTACTAACACTGTATTTGTTGTTTCATCAATTTTAAATAAGAATGACTTCTATTTGTTTAACACTTATATACTTTAATGATGATAAACATGGCAGTATATGGACACGCTCAATATGCGGTCGCCATATGCACTCTAACGTATCGTCTGAGTTCTCGTCAGAGTCCCGAGTCTCGAAGGGAGCTATTGTTATTTCATAATGTTCCACCCCCCCAAGCCTGAAGTGCACACACAATAAGAGGGCAAAGAATGCTGATTAAAGTCCGAAAGTCTAATAGCAATGTAAGACACGACTTAATATGAGTGGGTGTTCATGTTAGCTTAGGTATTAAAATAATAATATCGATGAACAAGCTTTTGGGGTTCAGGATAGACTGCCTTAGTCCCATGAGTTGTGTTCATTACATTAAGTGTTAATTTAGAATTATGGTAGTATTCTGACCATAATCCAAACACACTCATATTAACTAATTAATCCGTTTGGTAGTCCACGTGCCACTTAGGTGGTTTGAGGGTGCGTCCATAACGTGGTGTATTAGCTGGTGGTGGTGTGTTAAGTGTGGGCATCGGTGAGTGAGCCAGAGCAGACACAATATTTTTTGGTTGTCGTGGTACTAGCATCGGTATAGGTGTGGACGACTTCCGTTGGGTACTTGGTGTAGCCGGGGCGGCTGCGAAATCAGGCGTTGACCCGCTGTCCGTTGTGGGCGATGGTGACATGAGTGGCTTTGTTTGCGTAGGGCTGTTGGCCTGGGTCATATTGCCCTTCGGGATAGATGGCCATGGTTGGGGAGAGCCGATCGGTGGCGATGTCTTGATATGTGTGAGTAGATCCTCATAGGGCAGGATGAGCCTGTGAAGATCTTCATCATTTGTACGTTTTGGTGATCGGGAGAACCCCAGGATATACTTCCTGATGAATTTTCTGTTCCGGAGTGTCATCCATCCTGAGCCATCAACTCTGACCACGTATTGGTCGAATTGCCGAACCTCAATGACATGGCCCGTCTTGTCCCATTTGTTGGGTTGAGGACCGGTCTGGTTCTGAATTCTTACATAGTCGCCAACGATCAAGGCTGGTAGACGTTTCGTGTGCACAGACCAGTATTCGGCAGCACGTATGTGTCTGTTCCTCAGAGCTTCTTCTCTAGCGGAGAGTGTCTCTCGCCAGGTATTGTGTCGTCTGTATCGATCACACAATACGGGGATGAAGTGTTTCACAGGTCGTCCAAATACGCACGTAGATGGAGATAATTTGGTGTCCGGGTGTGTGTGTGTGTGAGGGGGGGGGGGGGTTGCGGTACTGGAGGATTGCACGCTGAAACTATCCGTGTCCAGGTCGCCCTTGTTGCCCGTGTTGTCTGTGATGAGACGCTTGATGGTCTTCACACCGATCTCTGCCCTTCAGTTGCTGTGGGGGAAGGCACCTGATGAGAGTCGGTGGTCTACATCTCATGCAGACAGGATGAGGCGGGTGGCAGTTGCAATGTATTCTGGTCCGCCGTCAGTTGAGATTTCATCGGGGATTCCGTAAGTCGCAAATGAGCATCTCAGGCAATTAATTAGGCCATCCGCTCCACCCGTGGTGCTCTCTACAATTGGCCAGTTGGAGTATCGGTCGACAATAATGAGGTAGGTCATTCCTTTGTAGTTGAAGAAATCAGAGCAAGCGCAGTCCGGAAGAAGCTCTCCTCCATGGAGTTCGCCCATAGTAGGGTATCATCGATACATTTGATTTTATGGGGAATGTCAGCAACAATTTCACCATAGCGTCGCGAGTATCCGTCTCCGGAGGCGATGTAGCCTTGTGGTGCAGAGCAAAACATGTAGTGACCACACGGGGTGATGAAAGTGGTGAAATGCCTGTCGTGTGGATGTAATGGCACGCTGTGATATCCGTTCCAGGCATCGAATACTGACTTTAGCTTTCGGTGTGGAATAGAGCGAGCTTGGTGGAAGGGTGACTGGGTGTGTTGTGTCTCGCGAGTGGCATGGGCATTGAGCGGTTGAAAGTCCACTGTGCGTCTCGGTTTTCCTGTTTTCTTTGCACAGATGATCATCCTGTGGCACCAGGTCACTGGTGTTCCTACAGAGACTGGCTCAAGTACATCCAGTCTCACATCTTGATCAAGACCGGCTTTCACTTAGTCTTGCCAGTGGAGCGGTATAGGGATGGGTGAATGGAAGGCCACCGGGTCAGCATTCGGGTCGATCATCAGTCTCATAGGGGGGCCTGACATCATGGATAGGGTTTGGTGTTCACATGTGTTAAATGTGCCACTCCTTGGTCGCAGGGAATGGCAGTTTCAGTAGCAAGGGTGGTGGTAGTTCTCTTGTGGGGCAGCCACATGGGGCAATGCTGTCGTTGGTGTGGGTTTCATGGTCTTTTTGTGGTTGAATTGCACAATTATTCGAGAATTATTCGGATATCATGCCGAACTGGATGCACACATCGCGTGATAGGAATATTCTGTCAGAACAGTCTGTGATGTGTGTAATCTGTCTAGTTTCTAGGTTGTAGCCAATTCCTGAAAATCTCAAGATGGCTGCGCCAGGGATGTTGATACCCTTTTCATCAGCAGCATTCATCTTCATGGAGACGGGGATGAGGTCAACTCGTGCCAGACCAAGGTGTCCAATTACTCGAATACTTGCAAGGCAGCTTTGACAGCCTATGCCAGCCATTACCGAAGAAATCAGCGATTTTATGCTTACTCGTAGCTTGAAACCCAAGTCCGTGTAATCCTCAGCATTGGCTGAGAGGGTCAGACGAATGTAGGGTTGTGGTCTCGAGGCTTGCCTTGTCCATCTGTCACTCATGTTGTTGTAGAGATGGTGGTCAAGAGTTATGGGGTGTGTCCTGTTCCATTGGTGAATGACGGTACACAGTTCGTCCAGCGTCGCTGCCTCTTGTCCACAAGCACTGACGACAGTACTATTGCGATGTAGTTTTGGGTTATCTTTACTGAGACAAACTGCTTCAAAGTGGTGCTTCTTACTACAGTGTGAGCAAATGTGGTCGTGGGATGGGCATTTTTTCCTCCTGGCGTGGAATGGTGCCCTACGGCCATGGCCTTTGCCCCCGGAAAACAAACAGATGGCGGATGTCTGGCTGTTTCCCTTTGATCTCGTGTTGCTCCAACGGCGATATGTGCTGCTTGTTGCGCTGCCACTTGGTGGGTCAAGTAGCCTGGATGCCGATCGTTTTCTTGACTCTTTGGCTTCCACAAAGTTTAACATGTCTTCGAGTGACATATCTTGATTTTGATCCCCTAGTAGGGTCTAGCTGAATTTCTAGATCGGCAATACTCGCGTTGGTATTTGATTGTGTACTTGCAGATGCCTGCCTGACCCTTAATTCTGACACCGAAGAATCGGATGGTTTCATCTCGATACTGCCGCATGTTGTGTAAGATGGTACGGGCTACCACAGTGTTTTCCTGGCGGACAGCCAAGGTTTTAATTGTCGTTAGGACTTCTGCTTCCATCTATGCCGGATAAGTTAGTTCCTGTTTTGTACTCATTCCAGCGAGTAACAAAATATGCCCACTCTTCGCTCGTCCCCGCCAGCGATACGCTTTAGCTTATCTGCCTTCGTGTTTGTCACTGGAGGCGGTCGAAGTGGCTGTGCGCGCGATAGCATGAATGTTAAGGTGGGCGGCCATGACGACAGCCTGATTATGATCAACTTCAAACTCACAGTCCGGGAAAGGATACTTTAGCACGTGAGGTTGCAGAGGTAACCGTCATATTACTCGGGATTCTGGCGAGAACTCAGACGATACGTTAGAGTGCATACACGAATGCGCGCAATACACCTAAGAATACAGCAGGGCCATCTTAACAGCATCATAGCCCCCCTCCCCGGAAAAGTAGTGCACTGGGGACCCTACTTATACAACCTCTCACAGGAATACAAATGGCCAAGATCCGCACACATACACATGCACGTGAGGTTGCAGAGGTAATTGTCATATTACATCAGATGCGATGCCAATGACCACTTATAATAGAGTAACACCTATTTATAGTTTATTATGGCATAGTAGTTATTTATTGACAGCAAGTCATAACATACATCAATTAGCATGGGGACCCTATATGCTTGTGGAGCAACTGGCCAAGTGTCCAGCATGCCAAGCGTTAAGACGGCCCTGGAATACGATACTTCAGATGATAGATTCATATTTATTGGCAACTTAATTGATTCATTTGATGTCAGAACATACAAAACGTGTTACAGATTTCCAGATAGCTTGTTGACATCAACAAATAATATAATTGTCTTTTAATATGGGTGTGCAAACAATTATATTCATTCCAGGTTGGATAATAATTTATTTATATGTTCAAGTACAATTTCTCTCAATGTGATATGTTACTACCATAGATTTAAAGTATAATCTCCTATTCTGTAAATATATATAGATTTTTACCTAAACTAAATACCTACAATGTTAGTAATAATACTGATGATTATTATTATTATTGTTTTGTTGTTCGGGGACATGCTGTCGCTTATTCGGCACAGCCTCTATGTTGGAGTGGTTGAGAAACCTCCTCCCCCACCACTCACAGGGGAGCAGTACGGAAAGATGGAGCCGAAATACCCTGAGGGTGGTCACTGCCAGTGTGTTTTACATCCTCAAGGGGTCTTTAACATCCCCCTTTAATTCAGTGAAGACGGCAGCGCCATTTAACGTGGTCATCCACCCACGATATTGTGAGCAGAGAAATTAATAGTTTCAACCTATTGCTGGGTTCGAACCTGTGGCCCTTGGCACCAAGTGGTGGGTACTTAACCGCTAGGCCACCTGAGCTCACATTATTAGTATTAATTTTACTATCATATTAAATATACCCCAGTAACTCAATTCATTCTACAATAAATAAACATGTCAATAATACATCTATAATATCACTAAAACATTAAAGTATACAGAGTATATATGAGGATATAACAAAAGTTGGGATAAATATCCAAGCTGCTAAATTTTACATTTTTATTACAGTACAACTGAAAGAAATATTCCTGATGACAAATTTGTTTGAAAAGTACATATCATTGTATGCATGCAGATGTAAATATGAAATGTCTCAAAAACAAAACGGTTCACTACAATGGTGTACACATGGTAAGAGTAAGATTTGTAGTGCACTAAACAAAGCAATTATATATTAAGTTTTCTTGATGTCGGAAAAGTATGTTCTGAAAGCTAACTGACATCAAGACTAGACATTTACTCATCTTGAAACACTCTTCGGGTTCAGATGAGAGTCAGCTTAAATAAGATCAATTAAATTAAAACTAACTAAGGATTAGATCTAGATTGTTTAACCAGTTAGATCTATATATGGTAGTGCTATTAGTTTGATGCAGATTAGTCAATTATATTGTGTGACCAGAATGTTTAATGGATAAAGGTATGATATTTCAGTTTATAAAAGAAGCAGAAAGTGATGGGTTACTAGAAGAAAATTTGAAAAGTAGAAAGGTTGCACTCTTCAAAATAAAAGTAAGCTGGTTTTCTTTCCTGATTGAGATATTTGTCATCCTATATATATATATATATATATATATATATATATATATATATATATTCATGTTAGAAGATTGATTTATAGTTGATTGTATGATTAGTTACATCATCAGTTATAACTATTTTATATTTATTGATCCATTTTATTTTACAGGATCTTCATAAAGATGTCAATCAATTTTATGTCAATGTAAGTACCTGTATGATATTCTTCAGCTATATATGATAATACTAATACTTTTTTTAAATAATTTTATATATTTTGTGTTTTATTATATTTAGACAAAAAATCAGGTAGAAGACTATACATAAGGAGCTTAGTGAGACCAAAGGAGAAGTAAGTAAATACAATTATATTTGTGTAATATTTTCATGCCATATTTAAACGTGTTCAATATCTACAAACTGAATTTCATAAATACACACACACACACACGCACGCGCATCTATGTGATCTATGGATCTTGACAATGAATAAAAAGATTTTGGAACAGTGTATTGCCGATATTTAGCTGTGGATGGATCAGAATCTCATAAAATGAGTGATGTTAAAACTAATATTATCTATTTGTCTTCACCATATTGTGTCAAATTCCTAAAATCTGGCTTGAAATATTGATAAATCTTTGTTATTATTAGTAACTCACAAAAATGCATTGGGGTATTTTGACAAATGTACTGAAAGTAATCAATATCTGACACCAGTGTATCCAGCTGCCCACTATCATATTTAAAAATATACTGGTTAAAAGTATTATTGATATGTAAAATAATTGTTACATTATTAGATATGGCAAATATAATATGTGTGAGTAATGACTAGTTGATTGTTTTACATCTTACAGTATTCTACGGTTTCATCCACATTGCAGGGATAGTTTCATTTGAAAGTAAGCAGTTGTTTGTGGTATTTAGGATAGTATGCACAACAACTGTGAAATTATTGAGAAACTGTGATTACAGACAGGTGTAATCAGAAAGGTGTTATGTCTAAACCGAGTGTCACTAGGTGAGCAGTATGTCTGTTACAACTGACATTAGACGAATAATCTGTAGGTAACACATAATACCCAGTAAACTGAGGTAGACGAAGAAAACTTAAAACCCATCAAGTTCATCGGAATCTTTGTACTGAAGACTGCCGCCCAGATTATTTATTTTCATCGGACTGATTCAGGTTTTGCCTAACATTAGTAACAATGGTGAAGTAAAGACCCAATAACTGTAGGAAGGCATGAACTATATCAACAATACAAGCAAGGAGAGAACTAACAAATCAGGCATTTACAGCCTTCTGTTACTTCCATTCCTCTGCTGAAGGACACTCTCTTCTGCGTCATAGTGGAGCACTGGAACAACAGCAAAGCTCATGTGAACCAGAGTGTGTAGCCACCATTCAACAGATTACCCGCAATCGAGCAATAGGTGAACATGCTGCCCTCAGCAAGGTAACTGACGTGGCAATTCATGGTTCCTTTATTTACAAGCTTGACAGCTAAAGTAGTCAGAAATAAACCTTCTAGTCAAACCGGACATTATTGGACTTTAATAGGAATGAAGTCAAGACGGAGGGGATGTATTTTACCCAAACACATTGCGTGTTGGAAACATGCTGTCATACCATCCTCTCCTGTTCTTGTTGTACAATCATGATCTACTACATGTTGTATTTCCTTGTCTACCAAGTTGTTCACAATTGACTACATAATTCGTAATGACAACACCACTAACAATCACAAGCTGGCATTTATTACCTGACATGGCCATGGCATACTGTGTCAACAGCATGGAAATCTAACAGAGTACCCAGTTGACTGAAATGAAACATTAATAATTACTTACTAAAGTTATACACCACTATGTTAAAATTAATTATGCAACTTCTACTGTTTGTGATACCCATCGAAAAAAAAGAAACATATCAACTTCAAGCAGTACAATACATCTATAGTGAATAGATAGCCAGAACACATAAGTAAGGCAGAAGGGCGATCTCTTATTGCTTAAAGAGAGATTGTCATATTTGTCAGCATTGAACTGTAAGTGTAAGACGCTTGCCTTTATTTGGGGTCTTGTTGAAATTTGCACCTTTCCATTGATTTCCAGGTGTTTTAATTATTGGTGGCTGACGAGAACCCAAAGGTGATTGAAAAAAACAGAACAAAAACATCACTGATTGGAACTAAGTAATTTACGTTTTTTGTCTAAATTATTTCATTTTCAGCTCAAGACCAAGGAAAACGTTTGTGTATCTTTGGAGAAAGATGTGACACAGTTAAACGCCCAGAAGGTAATCAGTTATTTAGTCATGTTGTGAGAATTGAGGCCAACGTACTCATGTATTTGTAATCATCATTGTACTTAAGTAAGTTTTTAGTCTTCTTCAAATGATTTAAATACTCAAAAAAAAAATAGATATAGTTTTTTTAATTTGCCCTTCAATTGACTGCAGAAATTTAATACATAATAGTTATAATTATCTATGTTGACATGCCCCTAAATATGTCATATCATAAACAAATTCCTGTATAAATGTATAATATGTGGAACATCAATACATGAATAAAATAAATTAAACAACAGGACTGATACTTGTGTAATCAGTAATTATAATATTGTTCTCACATCAGCAACAATTGAGTGAGTTTTCTTGAGTTCTCATTGTTGAAACATGTACTTGAATATTCATATGTATTTATACTCATACTTGAGTACATTGATAAAATAAGTATTCATGTTTGTAACTGTACTCATACATATTCCATGTACTCACACTGGTGTTTGAGTGCTTCTCCAATACTCAAATCCAGCCCGTATGTTTTTTATTATTTGAACTGTCTTGTATTTGTGTAGAATAATTAAATCGTTTGTTGCATTAATGCCACTGTTTATAATAGATATGAAAACAAACTGTTTGTATTAATTGCATTATATTTTGTTTTAATAAATAAAATTTCGTCTCAGGTATTGTTATAATGCTAATTAGTTATGTTCATGTATGTGAAGTTAGGAGTCACACAGTGTTTAAATATATCACTATTCTAAAGTTTGTTTTGAGAAATTGTAGTAAATTATATCTGATTGGATTGAATGAATGTAAAATAATTTTTTTTCCTTATTTCAGGAACATTTGATCCAGGAAATGAATAACATTACTGATCAGGTAAGTAATGCAAGAGATAGCTAGGTCCCTCAGTACATGACAGCAAGTCTTTAATATAAGTAAATAAATCTGTTTAAATTGGAAAATGAGCATTTTAGTACAACTAGATAAATATTGTTGCTACTTCATATTTTTGTGGGATACCTCATTATCCTCATATATTTGGTCTTTAAATGGTACTTATTAAATCCACTTGGATCCCAAGCACTGATATGGAGATTTACTTATTGGTCAAAAATTAGGATTATATTATTATTATTTAACTGTGTGATAGGATAATTTATCGACCAAAACTAATCAAAACAACTAGTTTAATTTTTAAATAATTGTTCTTACTCAAAATCAACAAATAAATCACCAGTAAATTGCCAAGCTTTTTTCATCATCATGGCGTGCAGAGTTGAAATTTCATATGATTGAAAACATGTAAACTTAACCTGATATGTGGTTTAATGTTAATTTTAGCATGATATTTTTGGAGCAGACGCCAGTATGTAATTATATGAGTAGCTAGATATATGGCAGGTTAAACATATATTGGTTATCTTAATCATGTAACCTACATTATGTCATACATTCACCATATTTTGTGGCAACCTAAATTTCTACAAAGATGATAATGGAGTTTAGAAAAGGCTTGGGTTTTTTTCCCTGAAACTTTATTTATATATATATATATATATATATATATATATATATATATATATTTCATTTAAGGAATATAAACAAAAGGTCCAGTAAACTAAAAATATTTATTATGCTTACTGTTTATTTTATAGACAATTCCAATTTGATGAAATGAACTTTTTTTTATAGTATTCATTAGTATTAGTATATAATTCTCATAATATATAATAGTTACCATTTAGATAACTTAGGCAATAATTCTTATCATTATTAAAATTTCTGATTTGCAGCTAGATGAGAAAGAGAACCAATGCCAGTCTTTGATAAATCAAATGGGTGAATCAAAAATGCAGGTAAAGTAAATTGTAATCATTGATCATGTGATCATTGTGGGAAAGTAATACTTAGATGATTCTCAGGGTCCATGTTTATACATTCTTCATCCTCAAAGGACAGGTTGTATTTATTTGAAAATGATGGTTAATGTAGACGTTTTATGTGACATTTTTTTGTGTGATATGGTTTTTTAAAGTGTGTGTGTATAGAGTGGAGATTATGTTTTGTATTTGCCAGCTTCCACAAATCCCAAGAGACCACAAAGTTGATTCCAATAATGCTGATAAATCAATGTACACATACAAAATTTTAGAGTCATTCTAGTTACAACCAATTCAATGTTATTAACATTGGTGTTATCATCAAATTGGAGAATACGTGTTTTAATAATAATAATTTTATAACAATTCTTTTTCACATTTCCGATCTGTTAGAATCTAATGACTAGATATATACTCTCACACTATTGGAATATTAGTTTTGGATCACTTATTATTATATTCAGCAGAACATATACTTATATTCTAATTGTAAATGCTATTTTTAGTGTAATTGTAATTTTTATATTTGGCCCCAATTCTAATGGGGACCCCAGGGAGTGTTGACCTTATTTTTTATGACGAGAGAGGCCACAAGACTTCCAAGCAACAAAACTATGTTCAAGAATATATTTTATGATAAAATCAGTAAACACTAAAAACATATTTTATCCAGCAGTATACATTTTGACCCGAAGTAGATAATTAGTCATGGGGAATAGATTAGTAAGTAGCCCAATACCAGATAGTATATTGGAAATCCTCAAAAATTCGTTTGAAGAGATTCATAACTGAGTGCTGAAAATTATGGCTATTGATTGCGTGTGAGCCTGAATTTAAAATCAATAAGTATCAATATAGTTTTATTTAGAGGTGCTTCTTTAATAATTCAGTAATTATATAGACAATGTATAGCAACTACTGCAATGTGGAGGAAAAAGCAAATAACATTCTTTTTCATCATCAGATTGATTCAGTTGATCACAACTTGCTAAAATAACTACATCATATTTATTTTAGTTGTTTTTTTTTTTGGTGTGGCCAGAAATAGGATTAAAAAATATGTTTTAATTACTTCCACAATTTAATCAAAGAGTTTAGTGTGTAGAAAAACAAAATATGCAAAACAATATTGTATTGCTATTTAATTGATGTTTGGTTAAATTATTTTATTTTAATTCATAATTAGCTGGAGGAAAAACAGAAGGAATGCGATAAGTTGAGGCAGGACTTAAACAAAAAGGTAAATTCGCCTTTATTTATTTTATTTATCTCTAATTTAATAATTAAATATGTATTTTGTTGGATTGGAATGGAACATATTCTGGTGAACTAACTTGAGAATGGCTTAAGGTCTGTCATAACTGTCTATTTATCACTCTTGGTAATAGCTATCATTTCAATGTATTTTACCTCTGTACAAGTGGAACAAAATTACACAAAAATGAAGCAAATCGCCCATCAAAAACTAAAAATAAACCTTTTTACGTCAAGTCTGCATTCTTTTTCCCTTTCCTTGATTTGCTGAAAATGAGATATTTCAGCAAAACTACAATATAACCAATATTTAATACATTATTATTATATATATATATATATATATATATGTATATGACTATGAAAAAAGACAACAACCAATCTCACATGCATCTAGATAGAACATTTTCACATCCATTTTGATACCAAAGTTGATTAAGGTATTTTATACCTGTCCATTTATAACTCTTGGCAGTCATCCTTTCACTGTATAAAGACACAAAAATTAAACAAATCGTCCATCTCAAACTATAAATATATAATTTTATGTGAAGAAACTTTGGCAATTTTGGGGAGATCAAAACTGCCATAAAAAGCGACCAATGTCTTTCGCACTCTTTCAATAGGCCACTGCCAAATATCCAATTTAACGCACCTGGTGGCGCTGATTCGATTCCCAGCTCACAGCGCTATCAGGATCACAAATTACAACCAGATTGATTGCGGAGTTCCAACTGAACAAGTGACTATTAAATGTATTTTTCATGATTTTAAATGGATAAGAAACATAACAAATTGATGTATCGCTATCTGCTTTTCATGATTCACCGACTCTAGCCAGAGCCTGGCAAGTTTAATATCCTGAACCCTGCCAAATATACATTGACAAGTGTAATAATTTGTGTTGTTTGTAACACTAAATCTTGTAGAAATATCCAGTATCAAGCAACAAAACTATGTTCAAGAATATATTTTATGATAAAATCAGTAAACACTAAAAACATATTTTATCCAGCAGTATACATTTTGACCCGAAGTAGATAATTAGTCATGGGGAATAGATTAGTAAGTAGCCCAATACCAGATAGTATATTGGAAATCCTCAAAAATTCGTTTGAAGAGATTCATAACTGAGTGCTGAAAATTATGGCTATTGATTACGTGTGAGCCTGAATTTAAAATCAATAAGTATCAATATAGTTTTATTTAGAGGTGCTTCTTTAATAATTCAGTAATTATATAGACAATGTATAGCAACTACTGCAATGTGGAGGAAAAAGCAAATAACATTCTTTTTCATCATCAGATTGATTCAGTTGATCACAACTTGCTAAAATAACTACATCATATTTATTTTAGTTGTTTTGTTTTTTTGGTGTGGCCAGAAATAGGATTAAAAAATATGTTTTAATTACTTCCACAATTTAATCAAAGAGTTTAGTGTGTAGAAAAACAAAATATGCAAAACAATATTGTATTGCTATTTAATTGATGTTTGGTTAAATTATTTTATTTTAATTCATAATTAGCTGGAGGAAAAACAGAAGGAATGCGATAAGTTGAGGCAGGACTTAAACAAAAAGGTAAATTCGCCTTTATTTATTTTATTTATCTCTAATTTAATAATTAAATATGTATTTTGTTGGATTGGAATGGAACATATTCTGGTGAACTAACTTGAGAATGGCTTAAGGTCTGTCATAACTGTCTATTTATCACTCTTGGTAATAGCTATCATTTCAATGTATTTTACCTCTGTACAAGTGGAACAAAATTACACAAAAATGAAGCAAATCGCCCATCAAAAACTAAAAATAAACCTTTTTACGTCAAGTCTGCATTCTTTTTCCCTTTCCTTGATTTGCTGAAAATGAGATATTTCAGCAAAACTACAATATAACCAATATTTAATACATATATTTTTTTTTTTTTTTTTTTTTTTTTTTTTTTTTTTTTTTTTTTTTTGCCAAATATCCAATTTAACGCACCTGGTGGCGCTGATTCGATTCCCAGCTCACAGCGCTATCAGGATCACAAATTACAACCAGATTGATTGCGGAGTTCCAACTGAACAAGTGACTATTAAATGTATTTTTCATGATTTTAAATGGATAAGAAACATAACAAATTGATGTATCGCTATCTGCTTTTCATGATTCACCGACTCTAGCCAGAGCCTGGCAAGTTTAATATCCTGAACCCTGCCAAATATACATTGACAAGTGTAATAATTTGTGTTGTTTGTAACACTAAATCTTGTAGAAATATCCAGTATCAAGCAACAAAACTATGTTCAAGAATATATTTTATGATAAAATCAGTAAACACTAAAAACATATTTATCCAGCAGTATACATTTTGACCCGAAGTAGATAATTAGTCATGGGGAATAGATTAGTAAGTAGCCCAATACCAGATAGTATATTGGAAATCCTCAAAAATTCGTTTGAAGAGATTCATAACTGAGTGCTGAAAATTATGGCTATTGATTACGTGTGAGCCTGAATTTAAAATCAATAAGTATCAATATAGTTTTATTTAGAGGTGCTTCTTTAATAATTCAGTAATTATATAGACAATGTATAGCAACTACTGCAATGTGGAGGAAAAAGCAAATAACATTCTTTTTCATCATCAGATTGATTCAGTTGATCACAACTTGCTAAAATAACTACATCATATTTATTTTAGTTGTTTTTTTTTTTGGTGTGGCCAGAAATAGGATTAAAAAATATGTTTTAATTACTTCCACAATTTAATCAAAGAGTTTAGTGTGTAGAAAAACAAAATATGCAAAACAATATTGTATTGCTATTTAATTGATGTTTGGTTAAATTATTTTATTTTAATTCATAATTAGCTGGAGGAAAAACAGAAGGAATGCGATAAGTTGAGGCAGGACTTAAACAAAAAGGTAAATTCGCCTTTATTTATTTTATTTATCTCTAATTTAATAATTAAATATGTATTTTGTTGGATTGGAATGGAACATATTCTGGTGAACTAACTTGAGAATGGCTTAAGGTCTTCATAACTGTCTATTTATCACTCTTGGTAATAGCTATCATTTCAATGTATTTTACCTCTGTACAAGTGGAACAAAATTACACAAAAATGAAGCAAATCGCCCATCAAAAACTAAAAATAAACCTTTTTACGTCAAGTCTGCATTCTTTTTTTTTTTTTTTTTAAAAAAAAAAAAAAAAAAAAAAAAAGTGACTATTAAATGTATTTTTCATGATTTTAAATGGATAAGAAACATAACAAATTGATGTATCGCTATCTGCTTTTCATGATTCACCGACTCTAGCCAGAGCCTGGCAAGTTTAATATCCTGAACCCTGCCAAATATACATTGACAAGTGTAATAATTTGTGTTGTTTGTAACACTAAATCTTGTAGAAATATCCAGTATCAAGCAACAAAACTATGTTCAAGAATATATTTTATGATAAAATCAGTAAACACTAAAAACATATTTTATCCAGCAGTATACATTTTGACCCGAAGTAGATAATTAGTCATGGGGAATAGATTAGTAAGTAGCCCAATACCAGATAGTATATTGGAAATCCTCAAAAATTCGTTTGAAGAGATTCATAACTGAGTGCTGAAAATTATGGCTATTGATTACGTGTGAGCCTGAATTTAAAATCAATAAGTATCAATATAGTTTTATTTAGAGGTGCTTCTTTAATAATTCAGTAATTATATAGACAATGTATAGCAACTACTGCAATGTGGAGGAAAAAGCAAATAACATTCTTTTTCATCATCAGATTGATTCAGTTGATCACAACTTGCTAAAATAACTACATCATATTTATTTTAGTTGTTTTGTTTTTTTGGTGTGGCCAGAAATAGGATTAAAAAATATGTTTTAATTACTTCCACAATTTAATCAAAGAGTTTAGTGTGTAGAAAAACAAAATATGCAAAACAATATTGTATTGCTATTTAATTGATGTTTGGTTAAATTATTTTATTTTAATTCATAATTAGCTGGAGGAAAAACAGAAGGAATGCGATAAGTTGAGGCAGGACTTAAACAAAAAGGTAAATTCGCCTTTATTTATTTTATTTATCTCTAATTTAATAATTAAATATGTATTTTGTTGGATTGGAATGGAACATATTCTGGTGAACTAACTTGAGAATGGCTTAAGGTCTATCATAACTGTCTATTTATCACTCTTGGTAATAGCTATCATTTCAATGTATTTTACCTCTGTACAAGTGGAACAAAATTACACAAAAATGAAGCAAATCGCCCATCAAAAACTAAAAATAAACCTTTTTACGTCAAGTCTGCATTCTTTTTCCCTTTCCTTGATTTGCTGAAAATGAGATATTTCAGCAAAACTACAATTTAACCAATATTTAATACATTATTTGTTTGTCGTTGTTTGAATAAAGGAAGAAAAAGTAGTCTGAAAAGTTGACATTTACTGTCATTCCTCATGCAGGCCGAGTGAGTGTTTGGCTTCATCGTCATGACGACATAGCTATTGTTGCAAACAACACCTGGGGTCATGCTTTCCACAACGTGTTCAAATGACAAAAGTTATTTAAATTTTAAATGTACATCCCCTGGGCATTTGTATGGATCTATGGACTCTAGTATAATGATTGTTGTATGTATATATCTACTGTAGGTATAATTGGACATTACAAAGTACATATGTTGATTTCATTTCATTTTATTTGGTGACAAAGTATACATGATATATGGATGACAAATTACATATATACAACACATAAAAGATTTTATCGCAGTATATTGGGAAATACATCATTCAATGTAAGTCCGGTAATTATCTTAAAATATTCAACACATTTTCTAAGAAATGTAGTTAAAACAAATCCTATCAATAAATGTCAATAACATTTATCCATGTCAATATTATTACATATAGCTATCTAAGTTTATAAACGGATTCACCGTTTGGTTTGTTAATTATAACATTTCAAATATAACCATACAGATGCTAAAAGAAGGCAGATTTTGGGCGAAAAATCACCCATTTTCGATATTTTTATCATTGACATACATAAAAAACATTCAAATCCATATACTGTTTGGTCTATTTCTTTCACTGTTTATTATATTTCATCACCACAAAGATAGAACAAATCTATACATATTCAGATTATTTTAAATGCTTCAAATATAAGCATATACATAGTCAAATAATGGGAATTTAGCAAAAACAATAAATGTTGCTATATTAACGCCATTCTCGTACATAAAGAT
Source organism: Paralvinella palmiformis (assembly GCA_025642065.1). Classification (NCBI taxonomy): domain Eukaryota; kingdom Metazoa; phylum Annelida; class Polychaeta; order Terebellida; family Alvinellidae; genus Paralvinella; species Paralvinella palmiformis. The sequence goes on from JAODUP010000564.1 coordinate 184,752, forward strand.
ATGCAAATCCATTTTTTATTTGCTCTATTTCTTTCACTCTTCGTTATATCATATCACTGCGTGGATAGTATCAAAGAAAACACCATCATGTGAGGCAAGGTACGATATAGACCTTTGTAAGTCAATTACAAACACAACGACCTTTGGTTTTAACAATTTATTCTGTCGCCGAATATCATGTCTACAATATGACCCATCTTTACGTGAAACTACAATGAAAAGGGTACAAAACTTCTCTACAATTAATCACTTTACATATATTACTTTATTAGACAAAATTAACTCCTTTAGTCATTTGACAATATACAAAACAAAGGTATTATTCTGATTTGGAAGACAACTTATGTTTACACGTAGATTGGTTGATATGACAAATTGGCCTGAATATTAAATGATTATGAACACCTAAAACATTCTACACGTTTTACATCTTGGTTTTGTTGTTTGGGGAGAATCCCCAGACTGTCGCTTAATCAGCACAGCCTCTATGTTGGAGTGGTTGAGAAACCACCTCCCCCACCACTCATAGGGGAGCAGTACGGAAAGATGGAGCCGAAATACCCTGAGAGTGGTCACTGCCAGAGTGTTTTACGTCCTCAGGTTTAAAAAATAATAATTCAGTGGAGACGGCAGAGCCATTTAACGTGGTCAGACTCCCACGATGTTGTGAGCCGAGAAATTAATCCCTGGAAAAGTTTCGACCTCTAACGGGGTTCGAACCTGCGACCGTTGTCACCAAGTGCCGGGTGCTTAACCGCTAGGCCACCAGAGCTCACTACTTATATATATATATTTTTTTACATCTTATAGGCGAGTATTCGAAATATACTCCGTTATTGCATAGCACGTGTGTTGCACTTAAAACTTATAACATTTAACACAACTTTTATTATCGAAACCTGGCTAAATTGCATATTATTACATACAGAAAATTTTATTTAATTGTTCACACCTCTTTAGGCCATCTATATTCAATTAAATATTAACCTCCTCATCGGAATATTTCTGCAAGAGTGTGCTAAAATTTCACTGGTTCTAACTTCGCTCACTAGAGATCAATTTCAGCAAATAAACTATTCACCATATGTCGCCAACTCCTGGAGTAACTAATTATTATCGCGACAACAACCTTAAAGGGACAGTTCACCCCCAGAAAATATTTCTTAAATATGTAATGCTTAGAACAGTAACCAAAAATTCCATAATAAAACTAACGAAATATATGGGATATCACAGATATAGGGAAATATTCCAAATTATTGGAGGGCCGCCATTACGGCTAAACTCGAAGCCAGATTCGAAGGCTGCCGGGTAGGAGAACATTCTAATGATCTGACGTCACATGAGCCCTCTCTAGACTGACGCGGATTATAGTTACTCTTAAGCGTTAATATCTCAGCCATTTTTAATCATCTTCCTCTTCTGAGGTTCCTTCTGGCTCAAAAAACAGAAGGAATGCGATGATTTGAGGGAGGACCTAAATAAAAATATGACAACGGTCAAATTGATTTACTTACAATTTAACTGTTAAATACTTATGATTTTTACTTTTGATTTCATTGCTACTGGAAATACTTTTGGTAAACTAACTTGAAAATAGTTTAATCGACTTTAGTACCAAAAGGTATTTAAGAATGTTGTTGGAGTTTCTTTCTAGATATATACGAGACTGATACATGCCTATATATAAAAAGCTAGAATGTGAGCACTTGAAACATGTATGATTAGTTATCATACATAGTACGGTTACCTTTAACTTTGTTTTGATTGTAAAGACTGGCAGCACTGCCTTATCATTATCCACTAGTGGCTCATCTTTCTTAAATGTTGTGTTCAAAATACACTTTCTCAAATTGCGAGTTGTTTCGGCTTTGAACTCCGTATTCCAAGAAATATCTGAAAAATAAACTAATAACTTATACTGAAATTGATTAATTATTTTGCAACCATAAAGTAGATAGTAATAGAGCGCCTCAGTTACAATTCGATATTTTTATTAAAACTTTTGACTATTGCCATATTACTCAGTAACCTCATAGTACATGCGCTTCTACACACGGCAATAATTTCGAAACTAAACATTCAAGGCGTTAGTGAATTAGTTATGATATAGTTATAATTCTACAAGAAACAACAGAATTACTGCTAGGATTAAATTCGTATGAGGAAGGTTTCGCTGAACTGATATACTGCCGATAAATGTTGGGAAATAGTTAAATGGAGGGGTATCATTCTCAGATATTATACACTTATAATAAAAGTCCATAGTCAAAATTGTGTTACGTCACACGATGAGAATTATGATCTTAATCTAATATTTAACAGTGATATCGGAAGCAATTTCTGAGCACACCACAGGTCCCCAAGATTATTTGATCTGGGATCATTTTCATTTTTTAGTGCATATTTGCGCCTAGATTGTAACTTCTTATTCGCCAATAAATGGACAATGCAAATACCACACAGATCAATAATGTTTATTGATGGTTTCTGACTGCTAATAGGTCACACCTAACCAGATTAAACACATTCCCCCGTGTTTTAGGGTATCATAACTGGGCTGGAATACGGGTAATTCTGGCTCAATTTAGCCACCTTTATTGACTAGAACTCACTATTACATTAATCGGTTTTTTTTACCAGTGAAAAAGGGGGATTTTTCACCCACTGGCCAATTAGAAACATCCAAATAAAATGATAAAATCATATTACAAATGCAAATTTATTCAAAAATAGACGATGAGAGACTTTTCAACAGATGCCGTTTGCACGAGTTATCCGCCAGATGGCAAGTCATGCCGGGCTTGCAGGTTACTTCCGGTTTTGAGATCAAGTCACGTCGCTCTGCACAAATATAATAATACGATTTCTACTGACACTTACAGCCAATTCTCAAATCTAAGCACTTGTTGTTCGGTTCATGTTTGCAGCAATAGGGGCGGGCGTGAATTCCCAAAAGATAACGTAATCGCCATATCCAGATGAAATGTAATCGTTATCGATTATATTGTAAATGTAATCGTAACCAACGATTACTTTCACGATTACACAATGTATTTGATTATTTATCATGTTATATCATGCCAGAGATATGGTTTGGTATGTAAGGCAAATATAACAATAGAACTGATTTACCCATTGATGGACTCCTGTCATGAGTTGTCAGTTCATTTGTTCTATGAACTTGAAAGGAAAATGTGTTGAAACGCTGCTTCAGATGTTGCCGCTATTATAATTCATATAAACAAGCAGTTCAGATTAGCTGGTGTTGTTTTCATGTGGTTAAGCCCAAGCAAGCCATACAGCCAGCAATCGTGCATGGCTTCTCTGTGACACTGTCGTTTTAACTCCAGCTCTACACGATCCTGATTGACCAGTAGTCAGGTGGCAAGCAGCCAATTAAGTTAACGCACGCGTTAGTGAACATAAACAAGACGGAGATCAAAGGTTGAAATACGGACTTGGGAGTTATAGAAGAAAACTGCAATTTTAATGTTATGTCGTGTGGTTCGATAACTATATTGTTATAAATATTTTTTTCTGGATGAAAATGTTTTTTGACAATCAAAAGGTATTATATATCATACGCAGATCTCTAATTGATTCTGATAATAAATTAACCATACGCGCATCTCTTAGTCACCAGAAACAATAATATCTGTCAGGCCTGTACTACGAGTTACATACTTATACTGGAATGAACAAGTTTCTTGTTCACTATTATTTAAACTTGATTTGTCAAAAACTGTACTAGACAGCTTTGTATACATTTCGATTCTCGAAAATGTAAAACAATCTATTTTTTCTGTATATTCAAATGCAAATATATCGATTTGATTATTAATTGTTAAGTATCTAAGTAGAACTAGAATGTTGTTTGGTTTGCAGGAGAGCTTGTAGTGGTTCAAGACAAAGTGATTATATCAATGACTTATCCTCATTGTTCCAGAAGTGAATTTGTGGATACGAACAGAACCGGAACAGTGTTGTGCTCAAAACCAGCCTTCCAGTTTGAGAGAAGCACTATAGTTATCATTTGCTGGTACAGTGTATGCTTTCTTTGATAGGACGATACACAAAGATAAGCAAAGCGTTTAGTTACAGATTGGCGTGTGTAGGATTTAAAGTTCCATTTTGTTTTCATTTAACCCGATAGATGATATAATATTGTATTTAGATTTATTTAAGCTTATGATATGCTTATATCGGTGTGTTTCGCTTACCTCTGATCACTGTAATTTCGTTGTGTGTGTGTGTGTGTGTGTGTGTTTGCGTGTGTATGTGCGTGTTTCCTGTATTATGCAATCTGTATAAACGCTAACTATTGGATATACAAGTTTCCGCCAAAACAAACCATTAAATTACTGATATTTGAATTTCGTGCTTCAGAAAAGACACCTTTTCATCTGTGAGCTGTGCCATAGAACACATTTTTAACATTGTTAACAACTAATTCAATGGGATAATGAAAATTGTATGTTAGTGAGCATTTTAGACTGCTAAAGTGTAAAACGTGTTCTGAGCCATTATAACTGATTATTTCTTTGGAGACCCAGGAATTACCTTTTTATATAATGTTTAGAAAATATTAACCCTGGCGAAGTGAAGGACAGATATACCACCCAACTTCCAAAACTGTAATTCTATCCACCGCTAGATCTGTACATATGTAAATTGTACACGTCTTGATTATCTATGTCAGTGTGTGCTTCCGTACCTTTTAAGGCTGGTAGCGGAGTCATAGGAAGTAGATTTTTTTCGGGTTTACTCTGTTAAATGCCTGAAGACTCCCGTGGACACAAGACGAATTTCTGCCTTTTCATTTAGCTCTTGTATAAGCGGTTGTGGTAGTGGTAGGAGGGATATATATAAAGCCGTTCATCTGAAATAAATGCGATATACAAATGAATATGGATGCAAGCAAATGGTTGCGTATATATATATATATATATATATATATGTGTGTGTGTATGTGTGTGTGTGTGTGTGTGTGTGTATGCACGTTTCTGTGTAAACAAACTTTACTCGCTCTTATTACAACTTAATACAAATATGTAATCTGTGCAGTTATATACATGTGTAATGTTATATATCTACATGTAGATCATTTCACTAATCAAGCTTTCTTTTGATAATATGACCATTGATGATATGGTGTTGTATATAATAGGTAAACGGTCATGTCGTTGTGTTGATACCTTAGGGTTCATCCAAAATTATCATTGAAATTTCCAACGATTTAAATTAAGCCATGATCATAATTGGTTAAATGAAGATTGATAAATGATTACGCGGTCTACTTTGTGTACGGTTTAAACGAAGTGGACAATAGGTGTCCCCTTTTAAGGCTATTAAATAAAATCTTGTAATTTGTCATTTCAATCTGATTAGAGTCATCGACGGACCATTTAACGATGCTCTACACATAAGTTGTTAAATCGTTTAAAAACAATAATAACAAGTTAATATATACCAGCTCTTTCTACCGGTTTAATTTCACGTGCTTTTTAAATACTTCAGACGATGTCGGTTATGACCCATAAGTCATTAAAATTATTTCATAATATATATATATATATATATATATATATATACGTGTGTAAATATATATATATATATATATATATATATATATATATGTAACAATGTTTATATATTTGTAATATAGTTTTTATATTGTACTGGTTTTATTTCGTTATATAAGCGAGGCAATTGTTTGGCGGCAATTAAGTTAGTTCTTTTGTTAGACTCTGTGTCAGTTCAGTTCAAATTCTACCATGTGTGTGGACGGACGTGTTTCTGGTTATGGGATTGTGAATATCTTTAGACATCAGTCATCTTCTTTTTTGGTTTTTATTGTTGTGGCTTGTTGTACGATACGCTAATGTAGATGGTTGAAAATAAACCTGTACTATATACAACGACTACGTTGGTCTAAATCTGGGTGGAAGTAACGATGGTGCCCAGACCCAGGATTCACAGGTGACCGTCAACCAGTCTGCTACGTGATATGCTGATGCTACAACATTGACACGACGCGAAACCAGCCGCACGTTCAACAGGCTAAGCACATCATTCATCACAGGTTTCCCTGTCTGTGGGAACATCGCCGCTGAACCGTGGAAAGGCGCCCACAACGGTCACACGCACGACTCCTAGTCAACGCTACCGACAAGAACTGGGCTATTGAAAAATGGAGTCGTTCAACGGATTTGATAGTGGTAACTGTATTATTATATGAACAACATCTAGTTTTGCCGTATATCTCCAGCCGAATTTTTAAACTAAACTTCACCTACAATAACAATGTATCTGCGGTGACTTATGTGGCAATACATATAAAAGTAACTTTCCTATTATCAATACATCTTCCCTTGTTTTAAATATTAACTGGTTAGCTGTTGCTAATTACTCTATTTGTTGTTACAAAATCTACAATTTATAATCATCTTAATTAGGCAAGATTTCAGTAATTTCATCATAATATAGAGACCAAAGTTTATCCTTAGCAATCCTAAAATTGTAATAATGTATGCAAGATATTGAATAATAAATGGCTAAATAATTTGCTAGCACATAAACTATGAAAATATATTCTTACATCTAATTGACAACATTCAGATACATCTGATCTATATAATGTCAGATAATTGGATATCATACAATGTAATCAATCAATATAATACATAGTAAATAAACTAATCAACATGTGATTTTCATTGTCATTATCAACATTGTTCAATAAGTCTCTGTGGCACTTTCACTGGACGGGAGCTACGTCTCTGTGCTACAGGCTGCTCTACAGGCTGCTCTATAGGCTGCTCTACAGTCTCTGGACCAGTAGTGTGAGTGACTGCAGACATAATAGGATCTGCTGCTTGGGATGTTGGTTGTATTGTACTTGTAATATGCTCATCTGAGTGAGAGGCATAATAATCTTTGTCATGAAATTGCTCCTGGGTCTTCCTGAGATGTCTCCTATTCCCACGGAAACTGTGCCCATCCTCAGTAATAAATGTATAAGATCTTGGGCTTTCAGAAGAACTGACCACTTGTGCCAATCTACTCCAACACTTGTTATCATTCTGGATACGCACAATATCACCATGCTTCAGGGGTTTAAGCTCCTTAGCACCTTTATTATAATAGCTATGAGTGCTATTTTGAAATTTTGCATTAACAACACCACCACCACATACATTAATATGGTCTGATAATCTGGGAATCCTGTTGCGTAGTTTTCTTCCTATAAGTAACTCAGCGGGCGAGTATCCACATGCCAGTGGACTGGATCTGTAACTAAGTAGTGCAATATATGGGTCGTTTCCTGATTCTATGGCCTTAGTAAGCAGATTTTTTACAATTCCTACCCCCTTTTCTGCCATACCATTAGACTGGGGATATCTTGGGCTTGATGTTGTGTGACTAAAACCATATTCTCTTGCAAACAAACGAAAGCATTCCGAGCTGAATTGGGGACCATTGTCACTGATCACTTGTTCTGGAATTCCATGACGTGCAAACATGGATTTAACATGTGTAATTACAGTGTCTGATGTTGTGTTTGTGAGCAATGCGATTTCTGGGTATTTTGAGTAGTAATCGATTGCTAATAAATATGTCTTGTTTCCTAGCTGGTATAGATCCATACCAATCTTCTCCCATGGTTTTGTCTGGTCATGTTGTATGATCGGCTTCTTCTGCTGGGACCTCTGATGCAGTACAGGACATGATCATGTTTCATATATCATTGTTCATGTTTGGCCAATGCATGACCTCACAGGCGGTACGTCTTGTCTTCTCAATACCAATATGTCCATCATGCAAACGACTTAGCATGAATGATTGCACAGAGGAGGGTACTATTATCCTCTGGCCCTTCAAGTACACCATTCACTAAATATATTTCTTCACTAAAACTGTAGTATGGTTGACATATACCAGCACATGGGGCAGACCATCCATCTAGAACATGTTTCAGCACTTGTGAAAGTTTATAGTCTTTTTAGTTTCACGAGATATTTCCTCCCACTTCTGTTCGCTGACAGGAAGTGAGTTGACAATCATGTCTACGTGTTATTTTACATCTACTTCAGTAGAACTCTCACGATTCGGGTTTGATGCACGGGACAATAGATTAGCCCATATTAAATGTTTGCCAGGCGTGAAGATCAGTTCAAATGTGTATGGCTGAAGTTTTGGTAATAATCTTTGGATCCTGGGTGGACAGTCTGATAAGTTACGTCTTGCAATACTGATGAGCGGCTTGTGGTCTGTCTCTAGTATTATTTCTTTACCATAAATATACTTGTGAAATTTTCACATCCAAATGCAATTCCAAGGGTTTCTTTTTCTATTTGTGCATAACGCGTTTCTGCACATGTTAGTGTGCGCGGTGTAAATGATACTGGGTGCCAGCGAGAATCATGTTCTTGTAGGAGCACAGCTCCAATGCCGTCTTTGGACGCATCTGAAGATATCATTGTCGGTAGCGATGGATCGTAAAATTTAAGAACTGGCTCAGACACGATCACTTGTTTAACATAATTCCACTCAGCTTCATGTGTAGATGTCCACTGGAATTCCACATCTATTTCTAGTAAATGACGTATGTTTGCTGTTTCAGCTGACAAGTTAGGGATAAACCTGCCTAGATACTTTATCAAACCAAGGCGTATTTGGAGTTCATCAATATTTTTTGGTGCTGGCATAGCCTTGATATCTGCTACCTTGTCATTATCTGGTTGTATTCCCTCAGCTGTCAGCTTGTCTCCAAGAAAGCTGATGCTTTGTAATTGAAATTGGCATTTGTTTCTGTTTAGTTTCAGTCCTGATTTTCATAAACGATCCAGGACGATTTTGACACGTTGATCATGTTGATCTTTGATTCTGCCCCAGATAATTATGTCATCTATGAACACTTGCACGCCATCTATCCATGCACACATTTGCGAGACTGTTTTATGGAATACTTCAGGAATTGAGCATATTCCAAATGGTAGTCGGTTGAAACAGAACCGTCCAAATGGTGTATTGAATGTACATAATCTGGCACTGGGCTTGTCCAGCTCAATCTGCTGGAATCCACTTGAAGCATCTAGCTTAGTGAACTACTTAGCTCCAGCCATCTCAGCTGTAATCTCTGTCTTTGTTGGTAGATGAAAATGTTCACGTTTAATGTTCTTGTTTAGGTCACGTGGATCAATACACAATCTAAGTTGACCAGTTTTCTTCTCTACGATCACCGGTGAAATTACCCAATCTGTAGGCTGATCCACTTTAGACACAATGTTTAGTTTTTCAAGTTTGTTCAACTCTTTGTGCAGTCTATTGCGCAATGAGATTGGAACTTTTCGTGGCGCATGTACCACCGGAGATGCTTCCTCTTTAAGTTCAATGTGATGTTTCACCTGTAGGCATCCGATGCATTTGAACACACAATAACAATGTATCTGCGGTGACTTATGTGGTAATACATATAAAAGTAACTTTCCTATTATCAATACAGGCACCAAGCCTAAAATGGGCACTGCTAATGATCTCCAGGAGTGGATGGCTAGTTTTGTGCGGAGTAAAGAAGCTAATGTCAAGCCTGATGCTTCAAGGCTTATCCCACATATATCTAGTGATCAGCTTCACTACTCACTATGTACATCCACCAATGATTGCTGTCTTCAATGGTGATTCCGACCAAAAGGGTGTTCCGTATAATACTTGGAAATTTGAAATACTGACTTTACTGAAGGAAGGTGTCCACTCAAGCCATGTAATAACTACGGCTGCGAAAGGTCACCTAGAGGTCAAGCTGCCGAGATAGGCAAGCGCCTCGGTGTGAAAGCCTCTATAGAGCAATTACTTGACAAGTTTGAAGGTGTTTATTGACACCCATAAAGGATCGTATCCGTCACTTGGAGGGGAAGATCACGAACTTTGATGATCTTCGAGTAGCACGGAAGATTAAGGTGGAACTTGCTGTTCAGAATGCAAATGATGTTGCTAAATTGAAGTATGGTGATACTAAGTCAATGAAGTGTCATACTAAGATGACAAAGGCAACAGCTGACACTGGTGATATTGATTTGCCATCACTTGTTTGTAGTCTGCATTCCCGAGTTGAGGAGTTGGAACACAAGAAAGTGCACCACAAGCCTAACATCAGGACGCATAGCTACAGCAATAGTAACAACTTTCATCGTCAGCCATCAGCTCATCAGCGATCATTTCATCATCATTTCATCAGCAGCCATCATCTTTTAATCGACAACCATCTGCTCAGATGCCAGTGCCATTTGATACGACACATCCAAAGGTGATCAAACACAAGCCAAGTCGTAGGCAGTCGTATTTAGTGCCTACATGTTACAGGTGTGGTCAATTGGGTCATTTACAGATAGGGTGTCTGGCGTTACTCACATCTGATGAGGAGTTATTGGGAAACGACACGGGGTCTGCCGTAGAGGGACAGCGATAGAGTCGAACAAACATAGGAAGTCCCCACTTAATCGAATCCTGGGAGAACCAAATAAATCTCCTATTTTGTTGAATGGTTATGAGGTTACATCGATTTTAGACACAGGATCTAATGTGTCCACTATTGCTGAAGGTAAATTCAAGGAACTTTTCCCTGATAGTCTGATTCAGCCATTAGATGAATTTTGATTTGACATAGAAAGTGCTGGAGGACATAAGCTGCCTTATTCTGGATACTTTGAAGCTGGTATTTCTATTCCAGGATTTTCAGACGAAGTTAGCTGTTTAATGTTGATTGTACCCAATACCAGGTATGCTGAGAATGTTCCTGTTCTTTTCGGTACAAATGTCTTGAATCAAATCATGAATACTGTTCAACAAAAACATGGTGTCAGGTTCTTGCAGAAAGCAAGGCTCCCTGGACCATGGCATTTAGCGTTCAAATGTCTGACAATCCAGCATCGTGAATTAGGACTGACTAAAGGTCGATTATGTTTTGTGAAAGCTGCCGTGTCACAGAAGGTGGTTATTCCAGTAAATGCCACTGTTACTATCCAATGCAGGATGGATAAACAGGTATCTCTACCGCCATGTCTTGGTGTAGCTGAGCATTGTGACAAAAGTTTTCTGCCCACAGGTGTAGAGGTGACTCCAAGTTTAGTTCACTTCAGTAGACTAAAACAAACTGCGTCTGTTCAGTTGTCTAATTTGAGTGGCAGTTCTGTTGTAGTGCCCCCTGGTGGCTTGATCTGTCAAATCCAAGCATGTGATTTAGATGAAGCTGAACCAGCAGCAATAGGAAATGTTGTTGATAGGGATTTTCTATCTATCTTGAACAAAATCGATCTTAGTGATTCCTCTCTGACTAGGGAACAAAAGGTTATCTTAGAACATTTTCTGTCTGACTGGTCCAGTGTATTCTCTCACAATGACTTGGACATAGGTTTCACTGGTATAGTGAAACACCAAATCAACTTGCAGGGTGAAACACCGTTCAAACAACGTCATCGTAATATCCCTCCAGCCATGTTTATGGAATTTAAGCGACATTTACAAGATCTTTTGGATGCAGGTGTTATTCATAAATCACACAGTCCATGGGCATTAAACATTGTTCTCGTCAGGAAAAGTCCCTGAGGCTATGCGTTGACTTTCGCCAGCTGAACAAGAGAATAATTAAGGATGCCTATGCTCTTCCCGGAATTTCTGACATTCTGGATCAACTTGGTGGTAATAAGTATTTTACTGTTCTTGATATGAAGAGCGGATATAATCAAATCGAGGTTGAACAAGAACATAAGGAAAGGACTGCATTCACGGTAGGTCTTCTGGGATTTTATCAGTATGACAGACTTCCTTTTGGCTTATGCAATGCCCCAACAACTTACCAACGGATGATGGAGCAGGTACTCGATGGTCTTAAGCAATACCGTATGTCATATCTATCTGGATGATGTTATTATTGTTGGTAATTCCTTTGAACAACATCTTGATAGAATACATCAAGTTTTTCAACGCTTCCATGACCATAACCTGAAGCTATCACCGAAGAAATGTGCTTTCTTCAAGACCAAGGTCAAGTATGTTGGTCACATTGTGTCTGCCGATGGTTTTCAAACTGATCCAGACAAGATCTTGAAGTTTGTAAACTGGCCTTCACCACGTAGCACAGATGAGGTGGGAAGTTTTCTAGGTTTCGCTAGTTACTACAGACGCTTTGTAAGTAGCTTTTCTAAGCTTGTCAAACCTTTGAATGATTTACTCATTGGTTCAATCGCAAAGAAGTCTCGTCGTAAGCCAGACCGGACTACGTTTCATTGGGAAGATGCTCAAGAAAATGCCTTCCAAGCATTGAAACAAGCCTTAGTATCACCTCCAGTCCTTGCTTATCCGGATTATTCTAATCCTTTTGTTGTACATACAGATGCGAGTTTCATGGGACTAGGAGCAGTGTTGTATCAGATTGATCCTGACGGCAAGCAACGAGTAATTGCATATGCTTGTAGAGGTCTGAAGAAGTCTGAGCGAAACTACCCAACTCACAAACTTGAGTTTCTAGCACTAAAATGGTCGATTACTACTAATATCTCATGATTATTTGTATGGTAATAACTTTACTGTTGCTACTGACAATAATCCTCTGACGTATGTGTTGACTAGTGCCAAATTAGATGCTACAGGTCATCATTGGGTTTCAGAGTTAAGCTCATACAACTTTAATATTAAATACAGACACGGCCGTTTGAACTCTGATGCTGATCAACTCTCTAGGTTGCCACAACTTGATAACAGTCCTGGTGGATTCCATGATATATGTACGTAATACATACGTGCTCTTTGCAGGAGTCAGTCGGCTACAACTTATGTTGAAACTGTGTGCATGTCGGCCGATGCCGTCACTGACTTTGATACTCTTGATGACATCTTTGCTTGGTGTCTCCGCCAATCACGATGATCAGAGGACCCGGTTATTGGTAAATTTCTTAGGTTTGTGACCAATAACCGAAAACCCATTGCAGGTGTTAATGACCAAGAAGATAAGATTCTCTTGAAAGAATTCCATCGTTTAAAGGTTCGAAGGGGTGTCCTGTACAGGTTTTCACAAGTTGAAGGTGATGCAAATTATCAGTTGGTCCTTCCTACAGAGTTTCGCAAATTAGCTTTGAAATGTGCTCATGATGACATCGGGCATTTAGGAAGGGACCGTGGTATACACGTCCTGAGGGACAGAGTCTATTGGCCAAGAATGAGTGCTGATCTGGATAACTGGGTTAGTGGCTGTGACAGATGTCTCAAGCGCAAAGCACCTACAAACAATCGTGCACCTTTGGTCAATATCACTACTAGACAACCTCTTGAATTAGTTTCTATGGATTTCTTGACACTCGAAATGTCCAAAGGTGGATTCCAACACATACTTGTGATCACGGATCACTTCACTAAGTATGCTGTTGCTGTTCCGACAAGAAATCAGACAGCTAGGACAACTGCTGATGCGTTGTTTTATAACTTTATTGTGCACTATGGCTTGCCGCTCCGGCTTCATGCGGATAGGGGTGCTAATTTCGAGAGTAAGGTCATTTGTGAGCTTTGCCAGATGACTGGTATGGCTAAGTCGAGAACAACTCCATATCATGCGATGGGGAATGGTTTAACGGAACGAATAAACAGGACTTTACTGGACATGCTTGGTACCCTGGATTCCCACAGGAAGCAAGACTGGAAGCTAGAAGTAACCCCACTTGTACATGCGTTTTATTAAGGAAATTAAGCCCTCAAAACACAATGAGCAGTATTATTCACTTTTATCCATACACCCTTTTTTGTTTTATACAAATATAAAACATGTACTGGAAAAATCTCGTATTGCTGATTTATTACAGAACTTAAAAGTCACAGGAAAATGTTTCCCAAGTTACTGATAAGGAGTCAAAATGCTAGTGTTCTATATTAAAGTCAATTTCAATCAGTGCTATATATTTGTTTCCCTAGAAATAAAGTTACACTGGTTTTAAAACTTGCTCGAGACGTCATCTTTGCCAAACAAAGACCCCAAACACTCCATGTGGCCTTGTTTAACCTGTGTTACGTGTTCCATATTGTCTTTATTAAACATATAAAATGGTGTGTTCTGTAGCATACAATTGTGCAAAGAAACATACATCAAATACCAATGATTATATCGGTCAAAACACGATCCGAATACCCCCCCCCCCCTAAAATTACAAAACAAAATGGCTAAAAAGACACCGAAGGCGACACATCCACATATAGACTAGTATATGCTACACACGAGAGAGCCCCATGTATCCACCGGCCTCCCGTATACAGACAAATGCCACTTTATTTTAAATGAAGTTATGCGATAATACTCGCATTCAGGCCCAGTATGTTGACTTATGAACTAACTTATACCAACACAAACAAATACACACACATCCAACTCTTGTTGTGGGCTGGGTGTCAGCGGCAAAGGTGGATGCTCTGGTTACACGTAGGCACTTTCTGGAGCTAATTCTTCACAATTAATACTGTATGTGACCCTTTTCGTTAGTGGTTCAAAGCTGTAGGGCTTGATATCCATGAGAATGTTAAAACTTTTGTCGAAATCTGTCTGTCAACAGGTCAGAACGCTCGTAAACAAGCTGTTGCACTACCTGGTGTTTGGCAAAGATGACGTCACATAATAACCCCTGGCCATGGCTGGTGAAATAAAAATAAATTAAGGATTTTGGGAACATTTTAATGGAAATATGATATCTGGTGGTTAGAATTGTTTTGCACATCTGATAGGGAATAAAATTATTGTTTGTTACGTTAAATTTACTTCGAAATGAACGTGAAATTTCTTTTCCTGTCAACTTTAATCATGTATGATTATCTTGAATATACGCAAAGCTGTATTTTGTCATAATCATGGTTTTATTCTGTCTTTGTACTGTGGTTTATTCTATATCAATAAAAGCGAATCGCGATGTTTTTATTGTGATCATGATTGGTAGAACGAATCAAGTGTCTGTGGTGCCGGTATAACTGTCCTTTAAACAGGAAGGAAATGTTAGATGTGCACATTTCTTTGTAACAACATATCTATAGCCATTCTCTCGCTTATATCTCATCAAAATAGAATCAATGATTTTCAAATAGTAATAATATGCACTTACGATGATATTCATAATTTATTTTAACAGTCTTAAATGTGTCACTTGCTTGTTCATCGCATTTAGCCAATCACAGAGTTGACATCAACCTGACGTCAGAGGTCCGTGAGCTATCAGAAGATTGTGTTGAACAATTTCTAACCAGTGGCCTTCACATAGGCAGGCTACCAACGCCTTTGAAGACTCGAAGTTTGTCAGATTGATGCATACCTCGGTAGTGATGTGTTTATAGTGTACTGAATCTCTTTCACCAAGTACTATGTGCATAATATAACGTCTAAAGGTCTCGAAGAACCACCGTAACTAGTTGATGATAAAAATAACATATACTGTTTTCGAAGGGCAATTAAAACTCGTAGTTCGAACCAAACTGTTCAATACAGAGATGTCACTTTTCCTTAGCGCAAGAATAAGTGCAACATTGACCACAAATGTCTGCGTCTATATATTAACCAATTCTTCGACATATTTATGTGACGTCGTCTTACATCTAATAACGGGTTATACAACTGACCTGTTAAGACCGCTCTGAGGTACACGTGACATTGTGTACTATCAGTTGCCTGATGACCCGGTAGAGAGCTGAAAATTAGGAATCTTGTCAATAGGACACGACCTAATGTATCTTGTCATAGAAACCCAACAACCGATTTGCTGTAATTGGTGGAAATTTGTGAACAGCACAAAACCTTTATAACATGTTTTAACAATGTAGCAAGTCAATTACTAGCCTCGATGTGTACGTAATGTAACAAAACGGTGTCCGCAGATTTGGCCACCTATTTATCATTTGTCGCGATACAACGATTTCGACGAAGGGATCCGAGCCCAGTTTCTGAACAACCCTAGTTTTTGAGCCGAAGCAGGTTGTTCAAAAATAAATTTAGTGTCCGCATACTAGGAGACGTCGTATTAGGAAAGATTATGGTGTTTTATTTTTCATAAACAGACTTGAAATTTATGTTTTTCTGAAACAGACTGATGTAAATTAATCAAATCATAAGGCATTCCAAAATGATAAACCTTTTGATATTTTTAGCATCATCGTTGTATTGTCTAAATAGAGGAGTGTGTCGTATGTAGTAACCACGATCGTTCAATGGCTGATTCATATATTCAAGCAAAGGCCTCATCCTGGAATAAAATATAATGTACGCAACTGGACAAAACAGATATTTATCAGATTATGTTTCATAATGGTGTGGTGCATGAAATATTCAGGTGCAACCTTTACAGATATGTTTTTATGAACAAATTATCCTTGATTCTAATTTTTGACTGCCGGAACGAACACAGACAAGTTAAGGAGACGAATCTTCCCTCAGTTTTAAAATATGAAGTATAATTTTCAAGCGAGGCAAGCAGCCGTTGGAGCAGTTTTTATCCAACCAGGCAACTCCGTCAAATATGCCATCTATTGTAAATTCTACATGTGTTTAGAATTAGTTATCGTGGCGAAGCAGTTAATTACAGATCATATGCCTCTCCATCATTTGGGGTAGCCGAGCCACTCAAAATAACTGCTATTTCAACTATTATTATTATTAATAATATTATCATTATAGTATTCATATTGATATAGAAATAAGCTTAAATCGTATATGAAAACGATATTGAAATATTGAATAATTTTACTAGGTATTTCATCTAACAAATAGATAACAAATCCCCTTCAACACGTTCCAATCATTTATAGTGATAAAGTAATTTGCAAATATTACACGTAACAAGGACTGCACATAAACTCAAAGCCAATGGCTTTTAACTGTCATAAGCTGAATTAATAATGTTTATTAATAAATTTATGTTATTAATCAGAAGTTAATTGGTCATGAAACGTCTTCCATTCAATGTATTTCCAACGACTTTAATAGATTATCTCTGGCAAGCGAAGCTGTCTAGTGTCTATTACCATCTTAACAATACCCATTGTTTAAAAACATTCTTGATACAAGAAGCAATTGTTACTGTAGTCCATGCCTTTGATTTATTTTGGAAAATATTATCATATCACACAATTCTTCAAAAACTATATTGACTACCTGTTAGTGGATGCGGTAAAGAAACACAGAAGATATTGTGAATGCCTGTGGATCAGTACCGATTTGTGTATCCATTATGAAATGTTCAAGCTTAGTAACAGTGAAGATAAAACAAAGTTGTCTCGGCAAATTTAAGGTATTACAATAAAATGATCAAGGCAAAGAAGACGAATAAGAGATATCTTTTCAGTGTTCTGAATACAGTACTACATACAAATCAGATTGTCTGCCGAAATATTATTAATCCAGATGACGTTATAGCCCATTTTTAAATAACTTCTTTTGTCAAATGATATTAGCTATACACACCGAGTTCCCTTTCAGTACCTTATCTCAGGATGCTTCATTAGTAGAAGAGTTCTGTATTCCGTGATAGGTGCATTGGGAACTCTTACAGAGACTTCAATTTACCCACCAAGGGTACATCTGAATATCTCACAGAGCTTGATATCAGCCAGTTGCTGAAACGGTCATCAACTCTGAAAGATCGTAAGGCTGTTGAAATAAGCTTATTTATAAAGATAATTAATACATAATGGTCTCCTAAGATCCATGAAAGTTATCATTGTGAAAAAAATTAATAAAATGTGAAAATTAGAGATCTGTTTCTAATTTAATATGTTTATCTAAAATTATAGAAAGAGTAGCTACTCTTCCTTCTAAATATATATTCATTTCATAATAATCTCAATGAAGCACGACAGCCTAACGACAGACGAACACAACATCGATACATAATAGCTACAGATAAAGACATTTTAGGATGTTAATTTACCAAAATTAATTAGTATTAATTTGTATTCTTGATCTGTGTCTGCTGTATTTGATACGTTTCATCATTATATAAGTCTCCTTACGTTGAAAGATATCTACCCGTTATCAGGTAAAATACTTGAATGGTTTCAAGTTTATTTATAATAGTTCTCCCTTAAGAGTGTTGTCTCTTCGCGGTATTTTATCTGGTGTTCTGTTATTGTTATCTGGCGTGTGATGACGTTCGGTTCTTGATCATTTTGCTTTCATAATGTTCAAACGTCTCCTTGGGAATATTGCGCAGGATTGTGGAGTTAAATATCATTTGTATACCGACGGCACAAAAAGTTGTAGAATGTAGAACATTGTGTTGATGATATTCGCCTGTAAGTGACTCAATTTCTTTTAAATGGAATGATGATAAAACAAATCTCAAGTTGGATTTAAATTCCTAAAAACAACCAGAAATACAGATTGGTGCATCTTGCGTTATACTTAATAGGCCAGTTAAATAATCTACGGGTTATTTTTGACAAATGTATTACTATGTATGAACATATGCCGAGGTGCTTATTACAATCTTAACAATATCTACTGTTTTAAACCATTCTTGACCCAAGAAGAAATTGTTGCTGTACTCCACGCCTTTGTTACATCTTATATAGACTATTATAACTCCCTATTATATTGAATATACGTTTATGGGATCAATCGCCTTCAGTTATTGCAGGTGTCTGTATCTCGGCTCCAGTCAAATGGCAATTGTGCATTAAGTGTTGCACACCCCATTGGGGTGGGGGGGGGGGTTGATTCCCGGTTGATTTTAGAAATGAGTCGTCTCTTGATAGCTTAATTTGGTTCCTAAAGCATACCTGTTCAAGGTTACTTTCACAGATAAATAATTATTATCTTTCAACTCCATCATTCTCTATTTTACAGACATATTATTTGGGGTGTCACTGTACAGCGTTTTTTGAATGGCTCCCGCTATTAATGGCACTTTATTAAATATACAGTATTATATATTATTATTACTGTTATTATTAGACATTCGGCGATATGTTCCAGCTAAATAGGGTCATTATTTACTTACTCGAACAACAATTAACAGAAATCTATTGATATAATAAACATAATAATCTATATGTAATATAAATTACGCTACTGACAATTATACTAGCATTTTATCCATTTTGCAAGAAACACACACAAACAAACACACAAACAAACACACAAACAAACACACAAACAAACACACAAACAAACACACAAACAAACACACAAACAAACACACAAACAAACACACAAACAAACACACAAACAAACACACAAACAAACACACAAACAAACACACACACAAACAAACAAACAAACAAACACACAAACAAACACACAAACAAACAAACAAAGGAATAAACCAGAACCAGGCCGGCGGCTTATTGTACGATAATATTAGTTAATTGTTTTTCTTTAAATGTCTCATTTATTGAACTCTATACAGAGATTCCTGTATATAGAGACCCTGGTTTGATGATCTACTTCATTGTGCGAGCATTAATTTAAGGATCGTTCCCCGGTTCTGTACATTGTGATTATACAAATTTCATGTGAGTTACAAAAGTTTCATTTCTGCATTTAAGATATTTCTGGAAAACAGTATTTGTTCCCAACATTTCTCTGATGAACCTTAGCTAGCGGGAAATGTATCAACGGGATTGTTTTGTTATTAATATTGTTAGCTAACATAGAGTACCTTATCAGATATAAATAAGGTATTCATTTTATTTTATGAACAAAACTGCAGAACATAAATATTATCAAATAAAATATTTCATAATCTTTATGTTCCAGCTTCGAATAATTAATTTCACGTTTAAGTAGTTATTGGCAATAATTACAAAGATCTTATCTCCTCTTTTATATAGTTATTGGAGCATATATATATATATATATATATATATATAATGTATGTGCCATCCTAGGTGAACATCCAAATAGGCACCACTGTATGAAGAAAGGTATGTGAACAAATTATCTAAATGGGCCGAGCAACCTCCAAAACAAAACGACGAAACAACCTTCAGATATGCCCACGCCGGGATTCGAACGCGGGTGGTAGTGATCTGTGGTCCAACACGCTACCGCTAGACTACGGAGGCGCCCTTAAGATTGCCATTGAATTGACCCCATGTCTGTGTCCTATTGTATAACATAGGACCTATCAAAGGACGTTTCGGACCATAATATCGTGTCTAAGGATGTTCTGGTCTTGCTTGTTTCGGACATCCGTTTTTTCGGGTCTGGATGTTTCAGCCAATTCGTTTTTTCAGTAGGTTTGATGGGGTTAATCGAACGGATGGATGGATGCATGTCGTTTAACGACGCATCGCCACAATTTAGGTCATTCAGTGTCCTGATTGGGTTTATCGGAAAATGAATTAAACGATTGAATTGAATATTTTATAAATAAATTTATTTCATGTCGCAACGACCAGCCTCGGACTAACAACATCTCAGATGTTGGTGCAGCAAGTGCCATTCACTTGTTGGACATCACAATCCGACTATCTGGAAACCAATCGAGTGTTCGCAGACTGACAGTGATAGAGTCTCCTCAAATTCTCCTTTAAAAGGAAAGTCGGATTAAACTAAAGAAGAAGAAGACCAGAAGATGTTCATGGATTGATGATTTATGTTTTACGGTCACTTTTGAGTACATGGTAGGCTAAATAGTCCGATAATGAATGCGAAGTAAAAGATGAAACACCCTCCAGATATGCCCATGCTGAGCTTAGAACTCAGGTGGTAGTGATCTGTGGTCCAACGCGCTACCAACTAGACCATGGAGGCGCCTCAGAAGATGTCCATGGAACTGCACTAAATGTAGTTTCCGATATCTGTAGGTGAAGATAGTTTTACCGAGAGGACGCATATCTATCCCTGAACTACTTCACGGTGTAAGACGCAATTACGAAAGTCTCCCATCTTAATATATACTTTAAAACGTCTCCATTACTGTGATTCATATTTTTAAACGTCGTAATACAATCTTGGATTAAAGCACCTGCATATAGTATTTACACGTGCAATTAAATTTTTTGGAATAATTAATTTCTGTCCTGAACATCCTTTTCCTGAAGGTCCGACTCCGAAACGTCCTACTCCCAATGGAACTATATTTCTGAGCGCGGATCCAGACTTCGATGTCTCTTTATCAGATTACCTCCGACATAAATATAGATGTTACTGGAGCTTCATTAGGTAACTATTAACGTGTTTACTACAGGTCTCGGTCAAACCCTTTTCAGGATTCGGTATCTTTGCCTTATAATGTTAGTTAACGAGTTAACATATAATCCTCGATGAGCATAGCTTCTTAAAGCCAATATCTTATTGCAATCGATCATGCTCTGATGACGAAGTGCTATGATAATATATATATATATATATATATATATATATATATATATATATATATATATATATATATATATATAAATTTTAGTTTATATTTGTGGAACTTGTAACCTACCGTTTTTTAAATGTCTAATTGTATACAGTGTGCTGCGGGTAATTGATTGATTGATTGATTGATTGAGTGTTTGTTTAGGCTGGCCATGCCTGGAATGTACGATCGAGGGGCAACTCTCTAGGGATTCATCCCAGAAACCCAGTTTTGACTTGGATTCGAACTTGGATACCTGAAGGTTTACAGCGTAGTGGACTTCTAAATGATAGACTTTAACCAGAATACTATCAGATAACAAACATCGTTCAGGTAATAATGGTATCTCCTTGATTGATGAGTAAGTGTGAAGTAAAATTGTACAGTAATGATATCGATTTATAACGGTAGTAATGATGTCTAATAATAATTATAATAATAATAATAATAGTAGATTAATAAATGTTTTTATTTGATCGTTTCTCCTCCCTGAAATTTCAAGGAGACCGGTGCACGTGGTTAGAAAATGTATTTTAATCCGTATGAAACCACAGAGAGGGAGAGAGAGACACACACACACACACACACACACACACACATATATATATATATATATATATATATATATACAGAGAGAGAGAGAGAGAGAAAGAGAGAGAGGACTGGTGAGACATTACACATGTCTCAGCAAGAAAAGTCGCCACTCTGGATTCAGTCCCCTTAGGAAACGTCTAGAGTTTGAATTCACGCTTCGCGATTCTCTGTGCATGTGCCTTATTATACACAGCTAACACACACACAAGCACACATACATTCCGTGCACTATTTGCGTCTTTGGAGGGACGCCGTTTAGGTGTTTGGCCTGTTATCCAGCATTTAAATGACTGTAGCAGGTCAGTATTGTTTTGTTTTTCGGGGAGAATCCCCAGGCTGTTGCTTATTCGGCACAGCCTCTATGTTTGAGTGATTGAGAAACTCCTCCTCCACCACTCACATGGGAGTAGTATGGAAAGATGGAGCCGAAATACCCTGAAGGTGGTCACTGCCAGAATCCCTGGAAAATTTTCGACCTCTTACGGAGTTCGAACCTCTGACCGTCGGCATCAAGTGTCGGGTGCTTAACCGCTAGGCCACCGGCGCTCACTGCCTATGTCACAACTCGTTTGCTTGCTTGCTTGCTTGTAGTTCGGGGATTATCCCCAGGCTGTCGCTTGTTTGACACAGCCTCTATGGTGGAGTCCTTCTCCGTAGATTTTCTGTATCTGAAACTGGATTTGTAAAGTTCCGGTCCCGGACGTACCGGTGCCGAACCTTTACCAAAGATTTACTATGTGTTTGGTTTTTGCCAGATGTATGGGTCTTCTTTAAATAAGGGTATTATTAGGCGTGGAGTGGCTGTGATTTTGTGTATTATGATGGCTGCTTTTTCTGTGTCGGTTAGGTTGTGTTATGCCGGAGTTAAGAGTTATTTAAGAGGTTGTCGGCAGGCTGGGAAGGCGGGACAATTAATTAGATAGTGGACGGGGTCAAAGTTTTGGTTACAATGTAAGCACAGTGTTTTATTATTTTGGCCGACAAAGTTTTTTGTGTGCCCCCAGCAGCGGAGGCGGCGTATGTGTACGTCTGCTATTCTGTTGTTCATGATGTGAATGCCGGGAACAATGGTTTTATTGTACTAGGTACTGAATTTGGCTGTGTCTTGATTTGGTGTTATTTGTTTGTGTAGATATTCTGTTATCATGTGTTTATAGGCACCTGATATATGTTCTGTGTGTAGGATGTTGGTTAGGTTCGTGGCTCGTGTGGTTGGTGTGTTTTATATAACAACTTTAGTTGTATATATAATTCACCTTGGGGTTGTTTGTGGGAATAGAATTATCTTTCCTAGGTCCAGTTATGTCCAGTTTGTACTATGACATTCAAGATTAGCTCTAATCTGCTTGTCATAAATAACATTTAAGAACGTTATTAGTACAATAGTTAGAATAGCAGACATTAGGTCAGGTTTGAAAATGATAACGTAGTTTCAACAGTAGCGAAGCTATGACGCGCTATCACGGTCTACTTCAGCGCAGATGTCAGTATTTTAATAGCAATTAAGTTAAACAGTTTTAATAGTAGTCTCTTCGTGACCCCTTCCCGTTGAAAATCTGACCTTTGAAGATTGTGACAATTGGGTTATATAGTATCAAATCTTATCTGAGTGACAGATCCCAGTGTGTTGCCATAGGAATGACGACACCAGAAGGTAAGTGCCTGAATTTTGGGGTGCCACAAGGATCGGTACTTGGACCACGTAAGTATTGTTTGTATTCAAAACCAATTTGGTGCAATACGTAGCCGACATAATTTTCTCTACCACTGTTATGCAGATGATACCCAGGTTTATATGGCGATCATGCCCAAAACAACTTGATCCGACGTTGCAAAGAAATTGGAAGCTTGTCTGTCTGATATCAGTACTTGGAGGAGTGCAAACATGCTTAAGTTAAACGAGGAAAAGACAGAGCTCTTTATTTTTAACCCAAAACATCAGGTTAGGATGAATGAGGAATTACGGCTTCAGGCAGGTAATAATACTGTTTCTGTAGCATCATCAGTGAAGAACTTAGGAGTATAGTTTGATACATCCCTGACCATGAAGAAGCAAGTAAATGCAATATCCAAAGCCTGTTATTACCAAATTCATAATATTGATCATATCAGGCGGTACATTACATTGGATGCTTGCAAAACACTGGCACACGCCGTGATAACTTCTCGGCTAGATTACGGCAACGCTTTCCCGTATGGTCTTCCAAGCACACCGATGACACGGCTACAGAAAATACAGAATTCTTCTGCCAGGTTAGTCACTCGCACTCATAAAAGAAAACATATAACACCAGTCTTGAACTCTCTACATTGGCTTCCGGTTATATATAGGTCGCAGTACAAGATTTTGATGTACACTTTTAAGGCACTTCAAGGGACTGCCCCTCAGTACTTAGAGGAACTTGTCGTACCGTATCAGCCGACAAGGTCTCTACGGTCTGAGGCTGGAGCATTCTTAGCCGTACCAACAACACGTGGAGTGACACACAGTAATAGATGTTTCAAAAAGGTGCTGCAACCTTATGGAATAATCTTTCAGTAACCATCAGAAAGTGCAAGACCCTTGATACCTTCAAAAAGAAGATAAAAACTAATCTTTTTTTTTTGTTTCAGCTTTTCCTAGCTGAATATATTATGTATTTGGCTGGAAAGAATTATGTATTTTTAAAGATGTAAATCTGTTACATCCAATGATCCATAGAATGATTTATTGTCAAGAGCCTTAGAGTAACCTTCTTACAGGTTATATAGGGCGCTATATAAATTTTGTATATTATTATTATACCCAGCATTAACTTATTAAGCGTAAGGCTTAGATTCCATATATGCCTACGTGATGCAATATGCGGCATCCGACTTGTGTGATTCCATATGAACGTGCGTTCCCATGCGTTTTCAGTCTCTCATACTAAAAATATGGCAATACAACAGGAATATACAGATAGCAAAAAACTAAAACCAGGTGTGTGTTTGTGTTGGGGGGGGGGGGGGGGGGGCAAATACCTGTGCTCCAAAACAGATTTTATACATTATAGATCTAAATTCCCCCAAAATACTTATAAAATTATTATTAAAACAATAACCTATTGTTACAGCCTTAGAATGCTTATTCAGCAATATGCCGAAGATTTGAACTACAATCTGATGTAGAGAAATTCGAACAATACTTTATCTCATATTTTAGACAGTAATTTTGTCCTTAAATCTATTTGACCTAAAATTGTTATGTTGCGTTTCACTAAGTATTTTGACAATAAAATTGACCTTAAAAATTTCCTACAATTCGAGAACTTAAGGACCTCTTTTAGGGTGTCCGTATTTTGGTCTTTATGAAAAAAAATGGCGCTGAATGTCAGGAATTATCGTCGATTACGAAGAGAGAGGAGGGTTTTTCGAGAAAGATTATGTTTAAATGATTTGACAGACATCGATTTGATTTCCGACTATAGGCTGAATAGCGTTATCATCGAGAATATAGTGGAGGAATTTACCCGAAGCGAATTTTCCAATCACAGTGACAGTGGCAGATCAAAAACTTCAACACCCGAGACGCAAGTATGCCATTTACTAATCATTTAGGTATATGCTACAATATAATAATAACAATCTTATGAATAGAATATATACTTTATATATGAAGAAAAGTCCTGTGATATGGCCTACGTGGCAAATGACTGAGGGACGGGTGCTTTTTGAATGATTCATTACTATTATTTTTTAATTTTCATTAAAAAATTACTTTTATAAACAAATTATACAAACACAAAGAGCTCAGTTTCTGTAACCAAATTCATAATGATAAAACTGTTTTGTGGAGTTGTCGCATCCTTGCATAAATCCATATACAATGGGGAACTCTGTGGAAAGCTATTCCCCAGGTGGCAGCATCTGAGACTCGGTCCAAAAGCTTCACTTCCCGGTCAAGTCTGGGCAAAGCAAAATGGGTGTCTTATGCGTGAATACCTTTGACCAAATTACTTATTAGAATGCCTTCCAATCAGAATTGTGTGCCAATAGTTTATCATGTTGGAAGCCATCAACTCCCTCACGGTGACCCGAAGAGATACAGTGCATGGGTGAATGCTATACGACGTGTTTAGCCGAAGGGCAAAGACCCCAACAAGAGCAGTGTTGACTGTTGTGTCCTGTGACACTGACAGTATGAGGATTTTGTTGGAACAGACTACCTCATAGAAACCACACACAGTGGGTTTTTGGTTTTGTAATGCCATATAAATGCTCCGTAATCCAAGTATGGTGTATTACTAGATAATAAAACCCTGCAATGAAGCAATATATAATTTTTCTAGCATCAAACCTGAACTATTTCTGATAAAATGCATGTGCATTGTAGGCCTATTGGCTATTCGTGGCTATTGCTATATCCAATATTGTATCTGTTAGGATATTGTATCTGCTGAACCTATGACTTAGACAATGACATTTTGTTGATTTTAGCATATTGGAAAATATAAATAATTTGATTTCTCAGGATGATTATTATTTTTCATTTCAGGAATGACTGAAGCCTCTACAGAAATGTTTGGAGTCAGATGCCATTTCAACACAGTTTATTTGGAATTAAAAACCGTCAAACACAGACATGGCTAGAGTACAGAGAGCAGCAAAAAGGTGTAGAATAATTCTAGAAAATTCTGTAACATAGGTGGTTAGAAATACAGAAGTGGGGGCCATTGAGGAGGTAATTGCTGAGGCTGATAATATTAAAGAGACAGAAGTTAAAACAGTGACTATGAGTTCTCAGACATATCAGAGTGGTGTGACAAAGACGAGCGAGACTGGGAGTGATTCCATCAAAATACCTTTGTTTTCCCTCAGAATGTTTATAGGGGATAATGATGCCATCCACTATTATACAGACTTGGAGACATATGAGACATTACTGTTTGTTCTGAGTACATTAGGACCTGAAGTTCATGTGCTGAATTATATGTATGGAACCATATCCCAGACAGAAGTTGTTGATCAGTTTTTCCTGGTTCTCATGAAACTAAGACGATATACAACAAATTTTGAATTATCGAAGCTCTTTAACATATCCTAGTCAGATGTAACAACATTTTTGTACATGGACCCACTTCTGGTCATTGCAGTGGATAGAGGTATATCTGTGGCCTGACTGTGATGTGGTACATTTCTTTTCACCAGATGGTTTCAAAGCCAAATTCGCTACAACAAGAGTAATCATCCCTCTTCATGCATCATACACATGCAAGTTTTTTAATGAATTTGTAATACTGGGTGATGGTGTATTTGCTATATATTGTTAAATAAATAATTTGAATATAAAACCAGTTTTGTTATAGATTGCTAGTTTGTTGAATGAGAACAATATTTAACTACCAGACTCTAACTTATGGTGAAAAACTTGGTGTGCAAAAAATGATCTTTCCATTACCATACATACTCTTTCCAATTCACAAATAAAACATATTCACATCAACAACTTTATCTAGCTTTAGACATATTTAATTATAGCTAACTATCCATCTTTTTTTTATTACATCTGCGCTCTAATAATCTACTTATCAAGTTAAACAAGATCATTCCTATTTTTGGACCTATTGGCATGCTAGACAGATAAGGTCTGATTGATTAAATACCAAGAATTATATAACATCTTATTTGTTATGGAGCGATTAATAATGGATAATTATTTTCAAACATGTACACACTATTTTTATTAACTCCTTCAGGGCAGGAGTCAAATAGTAAATACATCGGACTATATAAGCAATGTTGCAAGCTCTGATAGAGAGTTTTACTTTATATTTTAGTCAACAGCAAGAGTGTCATAGACTTAAAAATTAGTTGTTAGAAATTGCAAGTTCCCGGATGCTGACTGCAATGCTCTAGGAGTAAATATCACAACAGATAAATTAACATTTTAACTATCCAAACAACAGAACCAAAGAGAATAAGCCTGGAGTTCCGGGACCAGGTTTCTCTGTGCTGCCACCTAGTGAATGCCCCACAGAGTTCCCCATGGCAGACACACAAAAAGAGATGAAGTCCGAAAGACATCTTTTACTCAACTTCATATCATTGCATCGGTACATACGATCATTTCATTATAACATACAAATAGGAGTAGGTTGGAATATATGACGTTAAATGTAATATCCCGACATCTCCCCCTTTTAGTGAAATGAACAATCTTGAAAAATAGCTAAGCAATGAAATGATATGACCATTTAGCTTTGATATTTTCTTCCAATAAATGAGATTACTGCAGCTTTAATTTTTCGAAATATTTATAATGGATCATTACAGCTTTAATATTAACCAATGAACATGTTAATATCGATGTATTTTATCAAGTTATCTTACTTGAACAAATCTATATACTGATTATTCAATACAACTTGTATATTGTACAAACAACCAATCTGACATGCATAGGAATGGAAATAAGAACAAATTATTATCAAAACCACTAAATGTGCTAATTTAGGGCAATGTTTCAATTTCTGGAAAACATATGTGCAATAATGAAAATTATAATTATGTAGTCCAGGTACCATACTTGTCAGGTGGTTTAATTGTACGCTTTGGTTTTGTATTAATGTTTACAGTCTTTGGTGTACTAGTATCAACCACAGATGGTTTTGTATTAATGTTTACAGTCTTTGGTGTACTAGTATCAACCACAGATGGTTTTGTATTAATGTTTACAGTCTTTGGTGTACTAGTATCAACCACAGATGGTTTTGTATTAATGTTTACAGTCTTTGGTGTAATAGTATCAACCACAGATGGTTTTGTATTAATGTTTACAGTCTTTAGTGTACTAGTATCAACCACAGATGGTTTTGGACTTTGAGGCACTACATTTACTGATTGTTGTGAACTCAATGGCACTGTATTCCATGGTTGTGACAAATTTTGAACATGTTCAGGAATGTTCTTGTTCAAAATGACAGTCTCTTGTTCACCTGATTCAGTCACCACGATGTATGATCTAGGCTGTTCAGTAGGTGATAACACAACACCTGATTTTATCCAACCAGTTTTGTTGTCCAGTTTCATTTTGATATGATCACCTGGCTGTAGATTTGATAAATTCCTAACACCATGTCAACGATCGTAATGAAATTTGTACTCTCATTTTCTTGTCGTTTTCACGCACCATATCCAGATCAGGCCACGCTGGATCCAGATTTTTGTTCAAGATGGGTAATGTTGTCCTTTGTGCTGGGCTCGCGCCTGTAGCTGCAATTGGTATCGCTCAGTTAAGTAACGCATTGAATGGATTTCCTTGACGGAGTATTCTCTTCGCGATTTGGACACTACTTTCTGCTGCTCCATTCGGTTGCGGTAAGTGAGGGCTTGATGTGATATGACGAAAATCACATTCGTTTGCAAAATCCTTCATTTCCTGGCAAACATACTGTGGACCATTGTCACTTACTAATGTTTCTGGAATTCCAAATCTAGTGAATACTGATTTGAGTTTCCTTATCACCTCATGTCCGGTGATGGAATTCATTTCTATTATCTCAAGATCTCGGCTGAAATAGTCAGTAAAAATCATAAAGAATGTTCCCTTTGTTCCATTCTTCAATTCACATATATCCGTAGCTACCTTTTGCCACGGTCGGTCTGGTAACGGTGTAGGCTTCAACGGTTCTGCTCTTTGTGTACATCTCTGAGTAGCACAATAATCACAAGAAGTTATAAAATGTTCAATGTCTTTGTTAATACCAGGCCACCACACAGATCCATATATATATATATATATATATATATATATATATATTATGTACAGTATACGGAGGAATAAAGCAATTAATCTATACGGAGAATTGCTGACTGTGAAATGACCGGTTACCACATACGCATTCATACACACATATGCTAAGAAGTTGGACAGGGAGATTATCAATATGATAATGTTATAATTATATAGTTATTACTATATATATATATATATATATATCAATATATTAAAATTTATACGTCACTATTTATTTACTATAAATATATTTTCTTGATTTCAAATGAAATGAGGATATATTAAGAGCGGCGCTGGCGTCATCTAGCGAATGTTCTTTAAATTCGGCAGGTGGCGTGCAATTATAGATCTAGTAGCAGAGAAACTCGATAATGTCACTAGCGTTAAATGTTATTAAGCACAAATATCGTTCACACAATGTGCAAAGTGAGGTAAGTCAAATATCTAGTGTATTATTTTGCGTCTTTTATCAGTCGGAATTGTGAGGTACGTTGTTGGTGTTCGTGATAGTTCATGGACGATGAAGGTTTCATCCAATTTCGCCCATTATTTAATTTGCTGCTTCAGTGCTTGTTTATTCTCATAATGATAATTCTGTCTCAACAGGTAGACTAACTGACGTTACCATATTATCACTGTTAGATGAAAAAACTGTTCTTCATTCCTTGTTACGGCATTTTTTTACTGTATAATAACTGACCAGATCTATACTTCTGGTGCCAAAACCTAGCGATAGCGTGTTGGGCCACAGATCACTACCACCCGTGTTCGAATCTTGGCGTGGGCATATCTGAAGGATGTTTCATCTTTGACCTCGCTTCATTACCTTTGCAGGTCGCTCGGCCCATTTAGCCTAACATGTGCACAAAAGTGGCCGTAAAACACCAATCATCATCTGGTGCCAAAACATTGTTATTCTAGGTTAACTCATTGTGTGATGTGATGGTGTGAATTTGGTTTTATTGTTAAATACATTTAGACATAGAATAGATAATGAGTGCACTATAAGCTTTTCTATGCTACTTGGTCTACTGGCATATTTAGTAGAATAATTAGTTAATTCTAATGAATGTAACATCATAGGATATAGTTGTACGATGAACCAGTAGGCAGAAAACTAATCCTGGATTACTGTTTGATATATATTTGTCCTATCCAGATGGATGAAACATGGCAATTTTATGACACACACAACTCTTCTGTTATTGTTAATCAAAAGTATTGCTGATTAATTTCATTTGCTAGTCTATTTATCATAATTGGGAAGGTAGAGAGGTATTGTTATATTTCAGTTTGAGTTTCAGTTCTAATTTACAAAAGAAATACCATTTCTTTAAAGTAATGACCTTGTATATTAATTGCCTGACTGATGGTCTTACAGTATTTTATAACCAATCAATGTTTGTGGGATGTTTCTCAGTGGAGTCATCCCTGTGCCATATCTCCTAGGAGTGACCTGTATTAAGGCTAAACTAATCAACTGACCCATTTTGTAACAAATACTCATCATTCCATAACCGATAATAATAATGGCAGTTATTTTATTTGGCTTAACTTAAACTATGTTAAATGGGGGGAGACACATATTGTCTATTATTTACCGATTCGCCACTAGGACTTACAATAGATGTGATATATGGCAGAGAAAACCTTGCCAGTTGCCTGGTTGGATAAAGAAAACTCCACCTACTATAGTCTATTGTGTGACAGTCGGGATTCGAAACTCCAACCTCACACACAGCATGGGTAAGGAAGTCCTATGCTCTTATCCACTAGGCCATGGAGGCAAATGTACATTTATTGCCAACACTGTGTGTATAGCATCACAAAAAGAAGAACACAGTTTCTGTTAAGACAGTTTTTATCTTTAACTTAAATATATCCTATACAGTCTTGGCAGCAGACAGATATAAAATAAATGGAAGAGTTTACTACAGATAATGTGAATAACAGAAGCTGGCACCCATAACTTGTTACTTTCTAGTGTTGTATTGGGTGTGTACATTTGAACATGTTTACTCTACATTTGTATTTCTTTAATATAACTTTGCATGTGGATTCAACTTGTAACAGCTGTAAGCATTAATTGCATCATTTTATATCATGCACGACTGAGTGAGTAGGTGTGAAGAATTGTTAATAAATGTACTGGTATTTGAGAGCAATTAAATATACTCTTACTCGAGTACTTTTCCACAGACATGGGGTCAGTTCAATTTTGGAATTGATGGCTTATTTAACAAAATTGGAATTAAAGTTTGCTACAAAAAATTAAATCCACGAATTAATTTACCATTTAATTTTTTTAACAGAGTACCTACTCTATCTAGAATTGTAATTTGGAATTGATCAAATTGATTGGAATTGACCCGATGTTAGGATTGTGGTAGAGTACATGGGAAAGTTTCCCATATACTCTACCACAACCCTAATGTGTGTGATTTCAATATTCAGTTTCACAATATTCAACCCATTTTTTGGTTATTAATTATCTTATTAGTGTTTGTGTACGAGATTATCATCAACATATTAAGTGGCTGCTTTGTGCGAGTCATATTTTTTGGGGGAAATACCTTTGAAATGTGGCTAACAGATTTAGCTTGTGCCAAAAGTAAATTTTTCATGCGTTGATAAAGCAAATCACATCGAGCCATTGTTAGCCAAATATTGCTTTAACAGTTGTGTTATTTCTGTTTGAAAACATTATTCATTAGTAAGTATATATTCTATATCGAACAGAAAATGTTATGGCTTCACTGACTGTATGGACGAAAAGTTTTAAAAAAAAACTCTATATGTTTAAAACAAATAATTAGGTCCAGTGTGTTCTATGCGTAATTGTCATGTTAATGTTTCATAGAGCGTAGCCGAGGGTTCGAGGCCCTGGAAGCTGCAGTGCTGTCCTGTGGCGACTGGTTCACTCATCGATAAAAAGGACGTGATGGCTATAATGGCAGCATGCTTTGTATACTCCCTTGGTAGTCGAGGTGTGTGCTGGATTGGAACAATTCTGAGTCGGGAATAATAATACTGTAAAGCACCTTAGAGCAGCTATCTGGCTGAATGGGGCACTATATAAATGTCGTGTATTATTATATACAGCGGTTTTGGCAAGAAATAGAGTATAGGGGTTCCAACAAAAACACTATCAGGGTTGTAAATTGGTAGACACCAAGGGCTTACAATGGCACAAAGTGGCATTGGAAACCAGATTAGGTGGGTCAAATGACTCGGCTCCCGGCTTCTAATAAAATCACTGGATATACATATACAGTTACTCACTGCCACGTTAAATCTTTACAGTTCTGTGATATTTTATCTG
The DNA here is from genome assembly GCA_025642065.1 of Paralvinella palmiformis. Classification (NCBI taxonomy): domain Eukaryota; kingdom Metazoa; phylum Annelida; class Polychaeta; order Terebellida; family Alvinellidae; genus Paralvinella; species Paralvinella palmiformis. The sequence continues at coordinate 217,795 of JAODUP010000564.1, forward strand.
TCAAGTTAGTACTTATTTTTTATAGGTAGATACACAATGAGCCTGTAAAAACACTGTGTCAGCTTTGCTGGAGGCAGGTATAGATGTGGGAAGGAGGGGGTTGTGAAGGGTTGACCTTGTGGTAGTCACACTAACACAGTAGTGGCCTTTCTCCATTGGAAGGGGGTTAGGAGCTCTCCCCTGAAAAAGTTGGGAAAATGGAGTATTTGGTCTGCTGATAAAGTAGGTGACCAGTGACTAAAATAGCCGACGTATAGCCACCGACGTCAGCTGCTATTGAAAAGGCTGGAAGCTTTACTTAATTTTGACACATTACAGTCACATTATTCAGCTTGACAGTCACATTATTCACACATTGCGATCCTGGCATGAATATTGGCACAAATAGGAGGCCCACATTGGCTAAATATTACAAATAGGATAAGTAATTGAGTAACCACGATGAATATTGCTCTCCCGGTACCACAATTGGGCACTGTTAGCGCAATGTTAGAGTATTCTTCCTCAGACCGGGAGTCGGTACATTTTGGTGTTCTAGTAATCAGCTCAGATCACAGTTCGGCTTATTAATGGTCTTTTGTGTAGTTTTGTTTTTGCTGCGTCACGTCTGAGTGGCCAAACAACTTTGCTGACAATTTTTGGGCACCTGCAGATTTGCTATTCTCACATATACACAGGAACAAGAATAATGTACAGCATTGATAAAACGTATCTCATGTCTGAATAGTTCATACATTGTCCACAAATAAAACAAGTTGTGTATACTATTAAATAAACCTGCTCATTACTATACAACCTATGTTTGTCATAAACGTAGGCGCGAAAAGGTGTTATTCAACTTGATGGTTTGTTGTATCATTAACTGTTACAGGTGGTTGTCATTATAACACGGTATCTGTATCGTTTGCTGTCATCACAGTTCGCCTACACGAGCTGAGATTGACAATTCTTGTGCTCCGGACGTCATGGTGTAAAAAAATTGGTGTCTACTCCTCCAAACCTAATAATATCTGAACAAAAAATGTGGTGTCTGAAAACTGTCGTGTTAGTTCGATCTCTGTCATGCCGCCACGTCCTGCCGGGTTCTCATATCTGGCTGAGTGACTGAATCAGTCGCTGCATCAGCTGAGGAACCTCGAACCCGTAACTCCGTGATTACGAGTCCAAAGTCATTAACTAACTACGCCATCACAGCTCGATATGTAAACAAAGTATACAGCTTACAATAAAGGTAATCACTTTATGATAATTATATGGATGTCATAATGTATATCTGTAGATAGGAGGATGTATTGTGCATAAAGTCACATAGTTACTGCAAGGCTATTAGCTTGTGAGTTAATATACGGAACACACACATGCGCGCATACACCCCCCATATATATATATATATACACAAAACAGCATAATTTTTGTTTCTTAACAAATGATACATTACTGGTGTTTTTTATCATCAAATATAGGATTCTTCTGTCGAAACTTTTCCAGAGATAAATTTCCTGGCTCACAACATCGTGGGTGGCTGACCACGTTAAATGGCGCTGCCGTCTTCACTGAATTACTAAAAATAACGTTAAAGACTCCCTGAGGACGTAAAACACTCTGACAGTGACCACCCTCAGGGTATTTCGGCTCCATCTTTCCGTACTGCTCCCTGTGAGTGGTGGGGGAGGAGATGGTCTCAACTACTCCAACATAGAGGACGTGCTGAATAACGAAGCAAACAAACCATTTAAACATGTGTCTAGTTTAACAGTACTTGACTTATGTTTATTGTTTAGGTTTTGCATATCATCAGCCTCGTTCCTATTTGAGTGTGAACCAGTTGGTTCTGTTCGCCCAAACACTTATATTTTACTTATATTCATCTTCGCTCTGATTCGGTCAAAATGTTCAGTACTGACACTGTGTTGTAACACGCTGAAATAATTAATAAAACCAGCATTGTTTCGTCTGGTATACACTGAACTTAATGCGATCCATATATTTATTGAAATGTAAATTTTTCTTTCTATGAATTTATGTAACAGAGATCTCAAAGTAAATGAAAGTCATGCCAAATTTTGATTCATTTTCCAAGTCCTGGAAAAATATTGCCTGTGAAATAAATCCACTTAGAGTTAGAACAAAAAAGGCCATGAATAAATATGCTTGTAGAAGAAAAAGAGTACTGGTACATAGTCTTGATATCCCATATTAGTTAAAATTTAAATATAATTTGGTGGATCAGAGAGTTAGAATGGCTGAGGATGAGGAGGCTGTATCATAAAAATGTAAATAATCTAAATATGCTTTTTCGCAAATATCTTCATTTATTACCTTTAAATCTTATATAATTTGTCCTGGAAATGGTGATTCTGTCTTGGAAACATCCTGGAAAATTATATTTAGACGATTATGTCAACGCACGTAGCCCTGTTTACGCCTATGATATATGTGCTGTGTAAGTGTTAACTCTGGTGGGTTAATAGGCTGACCAAGAACACATCTTGGATTGAATGGGCTAGATCATATAAGATGATTGATGTTTTATGGTCACTTTTGTGTGAATGCTAGGCTAAATGGGCCAAGTGACCTCCAAAGGTAATGAAACACCCTTCAGATATGCCCACGCCGAAGTTCAAACTCAGGTGGTAGTGATCTGTAATCCAACGCATTACCAGTTACACCACGGTAGGCCATATAACGCAGTTGGTAGTGTTCGGTGATGCTGACCTCTCAAGTCATGGGTTTGAACTCGAGCATTACTTGTGTGTGTTTCATCTAAGCATCCCAATTCCTGGGAGAGTTGCCATTTGACCAAATGTTCGATCGCTGATAGGTAATGAACGCACCGATGCCGAACTTGGATACCATCTTTCAAATTGATGTGTTCAGGTGAAGATTATATTTGTTTTGTGTCCGGAAAAGAATTACCTACGAGCATAGCATACAAGACTAAATTTGTAATCGACGAAGCCATCCGAGTCTGAATTGCTGATCGAGACCTGGTATGAGTTGGGTGTGTTGTATAACGCGTTCTCTATATGACAACAGTTGTTGTGAAAGTATGTGAACGCCCACTAGTTGATAATACAAAATCTTGAATTAGTCGTCTACATTTTGATCGATTGTTTTGTGGGAAATTAGTATGCAAGAGAAACTCTATTGGGAAAAAACTATTGGGAAATCTTACGTGCCTACTGAAATACTTAAAACAGTTGGAGCTATTATACAAGAATGAAACATTACTAGCATACATAACCAATTCCACGTGACAAATGGATGATATTTAATTGTTATGATGGAAGGCAGTTTTAAGAGTGCCTACTTACATCGTTTATTTGGGGAGTTGGATATGGATTGTGAATTAAACACGTATATCTAAAAAGTAAACAAACACGAACGTAGCTTCTCTGACAAACAGTACTGGCGATGTATTACTATTTGTTCTATGGAGGTCACATCTTTGAACAACATTCACATTCCGCTTAAGAACCAATAATAGATTGTTTTTTTTTAGGTCTGTGTTAGATTTGTTTAAAATGGTGGGCCAGTATATCTCATTTCTCAGCTCTCTTTGTTTCTGCTATCTGGCGTTGACATTGAAGTTACACTTGGTTGACTTTCAAACAACCAATGGATGTTTTAACAGCGATTTGCTCGAGCTAGCCTAGAGACGTACTGGTAACAACAAAATGCTGCTTGCATGGCAACGACACAAGAATACAGCAAAATAATTATTGTGTCGAGATGGAAGTTGGATCAAGTGAGGTGTGAATAACCAGAAGTATAGTCCAGAAAAAAATTCCAGTATGTTTTAATTAGCTATTTATAATAATCTTCCATTGTAATTAATTGCTACCTAATAATAATAATAATAATGTATATTTAATAAGGCGCCCTTAATAGCAGGAGACATTCAAAAGCATTACACAAATAATATATATAAATATAATAATACCCCAAATATTACATATCTTTTAAAAAAAACCTGTAAGAGATTTAAAAGATAATTATTATTTGCCTTTGAAATCTACCTTGAACAGCCAGGTAAGACAGTCGAGGTCGGCCCTCTCTAAAGGTTTATGTCATGGCGTGGGCGACCCTGTAAAACTAATAGTCTAGATTTATTCAAGTAGTCGAAACAGGAGCCATTCAAAGCCATTTTCAAGTAAACTTTCCGTGTGGGGTGCCAATAAATTAAGGAGCTGCAGTTATTCTGTACTTCAACAAGAAACTTTGAACAGGTGAATTTTTTAGCATAGATTTATCATTTCTAAGCAGCTTCTTCCACAAACTGGGGTGGGTGAGATACTATGCTAAACGTACAGCAGGCATATGAATTGTGTCCGGATACAAAGGAGAGGCACTAAAGGTAAGGTAATGCCACACTGGATTACCCAGAAGCTGTGATGACATTCAGATGGACAAGATATCATACAGTTATTCCGGTGTCACATCATTTGGTAGCTTTATAAAGTGCTAATAAAATCTTGAAATTCATATGTTTCCTCAGCAGCTGACAGCCATTGATTGAACTTGTGTGGGTCTCTTGTTATAGATGAAAGCTGTCAATGTAGGAAAATATGACAGTATCTCTGTCTGTCTGTCTCTGTGCATGTGTAAATCACCCTTGAAGACGTAAAATAGTGACATTGGAGGGTGCCATCTTTCTGTACTCTGAGAGTGGTGGATAAGTGGGTACTATAATGGGGTTTGTAATGGTCACTTTGGGTTTGGGTGAAATTTAAAAATCTGTATGAGGTCATAGAATGTTTGACAACAAATGGCTTTTGATAAACAGCAAAATTCATAGCTCTCATAGCTGGCCATAAGTTACCAATCATTCATTCAGTTTAGCAGGAACAACTACGCATGATGCAGTGATCGTGCCAAACTGTCGCTGTCTTAACATGTTCTGTGTGGGGGGCTACTGCAGTTCGTACTTGCCAGATGTTAGGTACAGTGGGCGTGAAGTTTTATAAGTGAAGGAACAGGATAACATTAAATCACTCAGTTTGTGACAGACATGGGGTCAATTTCACCCAATTTTACTGCAAGCACCTACTTGGAAAACCTACTCTGAGTAGTTTGAATTCCATGTAGGATTATCATGGAAGAAATGTTTCTGAATTAAATGGTAAATTAATTTGTGGATTTAATTATTTTGTAGGAAACTTCAATTCAAAAATTATTAAATCCAATTCCATTTTTTTTAAATAAACAATTCTGGAATTGTGTTGACCCTATGTCTGCTCTCAACCCCCTCTCTGTTGCTTAGCAATTGATGCGCTTGGTGCTAACTGTAACAGCGCAGGTATATATATATAATTATGTAGTTTGTCTGGAGTAAATGGTGCCTTTAGGGGTGGAATTGAGGAATGAACTCAGCCCATGCTTTGAGGGAGTGTTAGACTGAGTGTGTGTGTGTGAATGGTTTGTTTGTTTAACCTCAACTTTTGTCCTTTAGCCACTGCTATATAGAAGAGGGCAGTGGTAGGAATAAAGTAGGAGTGTCTCGGATAAATATTGCTGTTTTTCAGAGCTAGGTGTGTCTTTAACAGTTTAAATGATGCTTCATTGCGCACGTGTTTGCCATTACCGCCGTTATTTTGTTGGCTGTTCGCCAAACTTTTCATTCCCCACGTCGATTGCTGATATCGTAGTCGATTGTTTTGTGCGGGCCTTTTCCTAACAGATGTGAGGCAATCATTTAATAAAAAGTCGGAGAGATATTAAACGTGGTCATTATATAAAACGTGCACTTTGAGTTTGAGTTGATCTGATGCTGGATGGCGAAACTAGTTGGAATAGACCGGTAAGTACGACAAGAAATTCTGAAAGGGACATTCTGCTACATCATTTATCATTGGAAGTGGCTGTTGTTTTGTGGACGTTCTGCATCATTTATCATTGGAAGTGGCTGTTGTTTTGTGGACATTCTGCTACATCATTTATCATTGGAAGTGGCTGTTGTTTTGTGGACATTCTGCTACATCATTTATCATTGGAAGTGGCTGTTGTTTTGTGGACATTCTGCTACATCATTTATCATTGGAAGTGGCTGTTGTTTCGTGGACATTCTGCTACATCATTTATCATTGGAAGTGGCTGTTGTTTTGTGGACATTCTGCTACATCATTTATCATTGGAAGTGGCTGTTGTTTTGTGGACATTCTGCTACATCATTTATCATTGGAAGTGGCTGTTGTTTTGTGGACGTTCTGCATCATTTATCATTGGAAGTGGCTGTTGTTTTGTGGACATTCTGCTACATCATTTATCATTGGAAGTGGCTGTTGTTTTGTGGACGTTCTGCATCATTTATCATTGGAAGTGGCTGTTGTTTTGTGGACGTTCTGCTACATCATTTATCATTGGAAGTGGCTGTTGTTTTGTGGACATTCTGCTACATCATTTATCATTGGAAGTGGCTGTTGTTTCGTGGACATTCTGCTACATCATTTATCATTGGAAGTGGCTGTTGTTTTGTGGACATTCTGCTACATCATTTATCATTGGAAGTGGCTGTTGTTTTGTGGACATTCTGCTACATATTTATCATTGGAAGTGGCTGTTGTTTTGTGGACATTCTGCTACATCATTTATCATTGGAAGTGGCTGTTGTTTTGTGGACATTCTGCTACATCATTTATCATTGGAAGTAGCTGTTGTTTTGTGGACATTCTGCTGACATCATTTATCATTGGAAGTGGCTGTTGTTTTGTGGACATTCTGCACTCATTTATCATTGGAAGTGGCTGTTGTTTCGTGGACATTCTGCTACATCATTTATCATTGGAAGTGGCTGTTGTTTTGTGGACGTTCTGCATCATTTATCATTGGAAGTGGCTGTTGTTTTGTGGACATTCTGCTACATCATTTATCATTGGAAGTGGCTGTTGTTTTGTGGACATTCTGCTACATCATTTATCATTGGAAGTGGCTGTTGTTTTGTGGACATTCTGCTACATCATTTATCATTGGAAGTGGCTGTTGTTTCGTGGACATTCTGCTACATCATTTATCATTGGAAGTGGCTGTTGTTTTGTGGACATTCTGCTTTATCATTGGAAGTGGCTGTTGTTTTGTGGACATTCTGCTACATCATTTATCATTGGAAGTAGCTATTGTTTTTTGGACATTCTGCTACATCATTTATCATTGGAAGTGGCTGTTGTTTTGTGGACATTCTGCTACATCATTTATCATTGGAAGTGGCTGTTGTTTTGTGGACATTCTGCTACATCATTTATCATTGGAAGTGGCTGTTGTTTTGTGGACATTCTGCTGCATCATTTATCATTGGAAGTGGCTGTTGTTTTGTGGACATTCTGCTACATCATTTATCATTGGAAGTGGCTGTTGTTTTGTGGACATTCTGCTACATCATTTATCATTGGAAGTGGCTGTTGTTTTGTGGACGTTCTGCATCATTTATCATTGGAAGTGGCTGTTGTTTTGTGGACATTCTGCTACATCATTTATCATTGGAAGTGGCTGTTGTTTTGTGGACATTCTGCTGCATCATTTATCATTGGAAGTGGCTGTTGTTTTGTGGACATTCTGCTACATCATTTATCATTGGAAGTGGCTGTTGTTTTGTGGACGTTCTGCATCATTTATCATTGGAAGTGGCTGTTGTTTTGTGGACATTCTGCTACATCATTTATCATTGGAAGTGGCTGTTGTTTTGTGGACATTCTGCTGCATCATTTATCATTGGAAGTGGCTGTTGTTTTGTGGACATTCTGCTGCATCATTTATCATTGGAAGTGGCTGTTGTTTTGTGGACATTCTGCTGCATCATTTATCATTGGAAGTGGCTGTTGTTTTGTGGACATTCTGCTACATCATTTATCATTGGAAGTGGCTGTTGTTTTGTGGACATTCTGCTACATCATTTATCATTGGAAGTGGCTGTTGTTTTGTGGACGTTCAGCATCATATTTCGGCGATATCTTCATGGAAATTGGCTGTCAGTTTTGAAATCTTGTCTAAAAGTTAGAAAGATGTGCATCCCTAGTGTTGGTAAATGGTACTGTGTTGTTTTTACGGGTATGAAGTGGAACAATGATTACAAGTGTATGTGACGGGTGACTGGATACCTGTTGTTGAGTACTCCTTTATAGCAAATAATGGTAGGTATAGTTGAGGATACAGAACAGATGAGGAGGTGATGTTTAATAATGACATTATGTCTGGCAAAGAAAATTGAGGAGAATGGCATGAGGACATTTTTATTTCGAAATGGCTCTCGTTGGTAATTGTGTTTTGTTGAAATGTGCATTGTTATTGTTTTGAGTAATGTTGATGATTAATTTTTTCAATTGTCTCAGTTGATGTTATTTTGGAGAAATGTATTTTTTTAAAGATTGAGACTTTAATTGTTTGTTGGGATATTAATATTGCTGTTGGCATTATAATTGAACAGTCATTTTTTCATCCTTTATTTGAGTTAGCACTCAGGGATAGATCAGTATCCGGATCAGTCTATTTAGCTCTAGATCATTATATTTCTCAGGACACTCTGAGATGTGGAGATCAGTATCTGGGTCAGTCCAACCTCATATTTAGATTACAATTTTTGGAAGAGGCATATCATGTGTGAGGGAACGGGTTTCTCTTTGAGCGGGGTATATTTTCATACTGCCATGTGAGCTGATCAAAATACACCAATACGATCCTAAACAACAACCACAACAAAAATGATGAAACAGCACACACACATACACACACATGTGACAAATAGGTTATTCATTGTACAGTTAACTATTGATCATTTAAATGACATTAATTAAAATCATTCTCTAACTGGGCCTAAGTCTATACGAGTTTTTTGTGGGTGATATAGTTTACATATTGTTTTGTGACCTTATAGCATAGGATACATGTGTCAGCGGAGTACATTGAGAGAACATCATTAGTCCAGCTGGTTGTACACACAGCACCGTACACGTCCAGGTCAGATGGGACATGATGACAATTTAATTTCAATTTTCATCAGCGTTCAGGCGACTCATGTTTTTCAATTCAATTCAAATCAGCATTCATAATACATAATTTTAATACACAGAATGTTGAAAAGGAGGATTCTCGAAGCAATGCTTATATAATGCATCACCCCTTAACAAATTTTAAAATATAATGATGTGGATTAGTCAATAGACGTATTGATGAATGCTGTTCATTATGTAAAAGATGAATGCCGTTCATTATATAAGGCATTATAAGAATTAATACAATAGTGGTTGTTATTGATGTTAAGCCAGATGTTATAGCATATTTTCATTATAGTTAACTAACCCGCCAGTTGGTGTTTGTCAATATTATTTCTATTAAATCGTTATCTTATTCTGATTTCAGAATTTTTTCTGCCGTCGTTGTTCATGTTTTAATATAAACCGTGTGACTAGAATATCTGTTGTCTTCTGCATCACACAGCATTATCACCACAGAGATGATCTTATCATCATCTTTGTGTGTTGGGGTCATATGTTATAAGAACGCCACTAGTTCGTTGTTATTATAAGTCGGGCTATATATGCAAACACTCATGTGTACATGCTACACTCTGACATGGTGTTGACTGTGTAAGTTATTTTCTTGACAGGCCATGATGAGACATTAGATGTGTGTGTGTGAAATGTTTATGGCAATGATTGTTTTTGTCACATATAGTAAAGTGGATCCACCACATTGTAAAAAATTAAATATTTGGGCTAATATTTCTAGTGCATTTATTTTATGTTTAATTTTTCCTTTAGGGGATAGGTTATTGTTGTACTTATTTATAGGCACAGTCTTATTGAAGGACCTGAACTGTAACTATAAAGAGACCATTATTCCACTTTGAAACACCTCATTATTGATATTACACACCAGAAACGAAATTCACAGTTTTAGTATTGTAGACTCTGATAATGTTTTATATTTTTGGCCATCTTACTGTCAATATTTCATGGTGTCTTATCATCATTATTGTGTTGGATGCCTCTTTTCAGTGTCTTTTCTGCTGTGTTCATTAAGTTCTTTGTGGAGTTTAATGTTTGTGTCTACATTGGTACATCTGAATGGTGGCCATTTTTTATTTGTGTCAGAATTATTCCAATTTTTAATCGTTCATTTGACATTTCTCTTGTCCTATCCTAAATGTTGGCAGGTTTTAATTGTTTTGTTCAGATTTATGGTGTAGAAATATTTGCTGTCTCACTTTGTTTTGAGTTCTGCATTTGGTATCAACATGAATGGGGAGAGCCCTATGCCAGATGTGCATGTGTGCACACACACACACACACACATTCAAAAAACATATTTGCTGGGACCATTCCTTTTATTTATAATTACTGTTTGCTGTGTGCAAAATAGTGAAGACAATAGAAATATGCAAACAAGTAAAGATAATAGAAAAGTGTAAAGAAGTGAACATAATAGAAAAGTGTAAACAAGTGAAGATAGTAGAAATGTGTAAACAAGTAAAGATAATATAAATGTGTAAACAAGTGAAGATAAGAGAAATGTGTAAACAAGTAAAGATAATATAAAAGTGTAAACAAGTGAAGATAATAGAAATGTTCACAGGTGAACCTAATAAATTATTCGATTTATATGAACAAAAATATAGCTACTGCATAACTTCTAACAGGGACACATTGTACACTAGTACTACTAGTGCTAGGGATCTTTTTAGTTAGCCAATTTGGCAAGAACCGTAAAAATGTTTGGCCAAAATTATCCAAATTCTAGTTAGCTAAATTTAGTTAAAAACATCAATTTTCTCTGGTGGCTGACACTCAAAAAGTGGAATAGAGACAGTTCTCCGATTGATTGTTGTCATAGGAAAAGTGTATAATTGACATGAGGCTCCTTTGTTGGTGTTCTCATTCTGGTTTTGTTTTCATGATGACATTCTCTCATTATGCACAAATGAACGGTAGATCCTGACTGAAATTTGGGTCTCTGTTGTGACTGATTATATTGTTTAAATTATGCCAGTTAACAGTCGGAGATAGTGCAGCTTTCTTTCTGTGTAAGTATGATGCCTGCCGAGATTGCTTTCACGTTACTTGGTGATGTGTATAATTGTTATATTTGTTTGTGTATGCAAGACAATAAATTGATATTTTGGTGCCCATAACAGAAGGTTTCCAAGCGTCATTCGACTAAACCTGGTGTATATGTTTGATATCTTAGCTCCCTTAAATTTGCCCATAACACTGTCAGAATACTGATGTGCACATTCATAGATGCGTGTGCACACACACACATGCAACGTTAGGAGCATTTTAGGATTGAGATTTTACACTGGTGACTTTTTTACTTTTGCTCTTATTGGCTGAATGCCAAAGAATCTCGGCTTTGTATCCAGTTAGTCACTATGCTCCATAATAGTTTCATTAGCAAACATTTGTGGAGTCTTCCTGTGATCACACATTATCGATGGCAATTACTACACTTGGTCCATATGAAGTACATGAAGAGACCAAAATTTATGTTACTGATTCATGGAGAAAATGCTTGTTTCAGTCACAATTGTGGAACTAGTTATCTTGAAAAATCATGAAGACATTGAAGATAATGAACAAAAGTGTTATGTTAGACGTAGCTTTACTTTTTGGATGTTTAACATTTTTGGCAAATCAGTTATTTGTCCAAAAATCGTTGTGGCCGATGTGGCAAATGGATAGCGTAAGTGTAGCTCGTTCTTTAGCAATGAAAGTGCAGATGCTTGCAGTATGTATACTTACTGTACTTAGTACAAAAGTTCCTAATTGTTTAGTTTACTAAACCAATTTGATAATAAAAACACTGTATTTATGTTTGTTTTACAGATGTTAAACTAAGGATTTGACAACTGAAGACTATGCCATGATGCGTTGTCTGCAAAGGAACAAGCTGCGAGCCAATCGCTTCACCTGCATACTCTGTGTGTTTGGCTTTATGTGGGGGCTGGCCTTCATAAATGTGAGCTTGGTAGCTACACCAGCACAGCATACCACGGAACAACTACAGGTACTCATGCACTACACAAATAGCTAATTGCAGTCGTTTAACGGTTCATCACGATTCACAGATCTATGCATAATGCCACAGGTACAAATATATCACACATTGTCACATGATTGTATATCATAGGAATTTGGTAGGTATTTTATAAATGATTCTTGTTGCATAAAGTTGTTAATAATTCAATATCAGTGGGAAAGGAGAACTGTTTCTGCGACGTTTTTCCATGATACATGCTGATTTGCCTCTTATACACAACTTCTGTCAATCCATTTGAAGAGCTCATAAATACAATGTCCTAGACATGTGTGTGTACAGCTTTATGAAACCATATGGTTAGAGTAAAATACTATAACGTGTTATAAAAATGATGACTCACTGTGAGAACTATCTAACTGTGGCTGAGCTGCGAGGCAGGCGGGAATTTCTCTTTTTGTCTGTAAAGATATGTTGTTGTTTTTTTTTCTCTTCAGGCTGAGATTATAGAGTTGAGTGAGAAATATGTAAAACAGTTGGCAAGCGAGTCTCGTGATGTTATTGATGGGCCGTATGCTGGACGATTAACGGGTTATGGTAAGTATATTATTACAGCATCGTAATTTCATATACTGTCTAGCCAGAGCTCCCTCCACTCAATCCATTTTAACATATTTTGAATGGCAACCAATATGTGAAACATGACTACATTTTCTGTTCTGTTGATGACACTTCATAGTCAGAAGTTCTGAAGTTCAACACATAGAAAGCTCTGAGGGGTTGAAGACGGTATGGATTGAGGATGATTGTTCCTCATAGGAGAGATCTTAACTTAGATCTAGTGAAAGCTCAAAAGCTGAAACTTTTCTTTGTGATCCAGTTTATTAGTTGTTCTTACACCATATTTTGTGAACTTTGAGGATACAGTGGTAATTTAAAATGGAAGATACAGTAGCGATTACACTAAACAATGCCACCCAAGGTTGTCGATTTTTGGAAAAGCTCCCCGAAGCTAGTGTAATTCAGCTAGCGTGAATTTTATGTAACAGTTTGCGTGGTTCAAACATCTCCCCTAAATAGGAAGTGAGCTTCAGTGGGTTGATGAAAATCCTAACTGAAAGAGAGAAATTTCACCGATTAAAATTTTCAGCTTGCTTCAAAGCATTATAATGTATTATGGGCAACTAGGGTTGGAAAAAAGCCAAATAAGTTCATCAACTACATGCTGAGGAAAATCCCAGTGGAAATACCTTGAGAAAGTTGATGGCATATACAATAATAAGATCAGTGAGTGATTAAATAATTGATTTAGGATTTCTTGATGTATGTATGTGTTTCTTGTTTGTCTCAACTAATGAGTAATACCACCCATACACACCGAGGCTGATTGTATTGTGTTCGTGGGAAGACATTTACAAGGAGAAAAATATTACCGATGCTGCAGACTGTTACATGAGTATTATTAAAGCTAAAACTTCCAAAATGAAAATTTAATTATATATAGATCTATTATTACAATCTATATCAATTAATTACTGTAGATTGGCAAAATGTTGACGATCGTATTAAGTTTGCTAATGGCAAAAATCTTCAATTTAAAATGCTGCCAACATTTTCTGATTTACAGTATCATTTATCACTGATTATTGCCCATTTGCCAATTTTGATGTATTCTTTGTTGAAAGATGGTAACAATCAATAAAAATGGTCGGCAAGTAATTTTATAACTTTAATTATTAAAAGCAATTGGAATTTTCTACTGGGTTAGTGAGCGTAAATTTGGATCCATTTCTGTCCTGTTCAGTATTGGCTCACTTTGGTGTCGCCATTCAGTACATATAAGCCCCACGTTACTTAGAATTATTTTCAAATAATCCTCATCGAGCCATAAGCATGCTAGCCACATAATTCAGGCGTCTTTATAAAGGCACAAACTTGTTTCAGCTGACAAATAAGTTGACACGTTTTATTGGTAAACAGTCTGGCTTCATTTTAATGTTTGGGTTTTCTACTTGGGCCCCTATGTTTGTTGTTAATTAATATTTCACTCTAGGAACCAGCATATCGACTATGACTCTGGATCATTCAGAAGCAGGAGGCAGAGTCCAGAAATGATTTCTATCCATATTGCTGAAAAACTAATACAATTTTAAAGTGGCAGAACTTGATTTAGATTATTCTGACCTTTGACCTGTTGGTTCGATTATGTTCCAGACCTGAAGAAGACGATGGCTATTCTGCTTGAGAATATTCTAATGAGAGTAGATCATCTTGAGAAAGTGGTTATGGCACTGAATTCCTCACACGGATATCTACATAATCAGTCACTGATTAATGCAGAGCAGAAAGTTATACGGTCCATCATTGAGAATGTACAGGATAAATCAAAACAGGCTACAGAGTCACAGAAGGTCAAAGATCAACAGGTTATCAAGAAGCTCACCGCCGAAGGTGAGCTTTCACTGGTTACTTTTGTACACTAATATCAATTATAATAATAATAACAATGATGATGATGATGATAAAATGTGATAACGCGTAGTATGTGTGACTACTTTTAGGTGTTTAGCACAAAAATATCCTACTCTCACGTATCATTCAATACTTTACACAATTTTGCTTTGAAACGTCAGATTTGTGTGAACTAATTTTCCTCTCTTTATTTCAATGTACTGAGTGATCTCTGTTGATAAAGCTACCTGAATCAGTGTTAGATTTCTTTGTTAAAGGAACAGTTCACCTTCACTTCACAATTTCAGGATTAATACAATGATGCTCACACGAATTATAAATAATGTCATCTATGAATGTGATCAACCACGTAATATATAATCCAGTTCAAAGTGCAGGTTAATCCATTATTAGTGGTCCGTGGGCACCGCAAACATGAATATTAAAATATAGCTGGTCCAAACAGCCTCATATGTTGCTGAAATGGCTAAGGAAATGTGTGTATAATGAAATGTATAGCAGTCAGATTTATGTAAATGAGCCGACAGTGGAGTCACGAGGATGGCTAAGCCAGAGCATCTCTGACCTGACTTGATTAGGCTCAAGATGATTATATAATCCTCATGCCATCTGAGGTCAGATGATGCGACTTATTTCCTTCCCATCGTACAACCTGGCATCCGAGGAAGCTATAATGGCTACCCTCCAGTAATTAGATGATGATGATTGATGTATTACGGCCACTTTTGTGCACACGGTAGGCTAAATGGGCTGAGCGACCTCCGAAGGTAATGAAGCGAAGTCAAAAACGAAACACCCTTCACATATGCCCAAGCCAAGATTTGAACCCAGATGTGCTGTGATCTGTGATCCAACATGCTACCAGCTTGATGACGGAGGCGCCCTCTTCCAGTAATTAGGATTAGCTCCTTATACCTATGATACCTCGTAGAGTTAACAGTTATTATTGTTGTATATTGAGTTTCTTTTTTCAGCATTACACGCTTAAATCATATTATCTGTGGGTGAACCGTTCCTTTAAGAACTATAATTGAAGCTGGATAACATTTTCTAGAACCTGTGACAGACGTAATTCTTGAAACAGTAAGATGAGATTTCTGTTGACGTTTTGAACTTTTCATATTAGAAGAAATACCATTTAAAGTTCAGCATAGTGGAACTTAGATCTACCCTTTGGCAAATTCATAACTACAGAGATGCCAAGCCTGTGATTGTCCCATATTTAGTACATTCATTTGCTATCAAATATGGGAGTATGGTTAATTAATAATTTAGTATGGTTTGGGAGGGGGCACGCATAAACCAAATCAAAGTTTAATCTAATTCATTTCTCACTGATTGGTCTCATATAATTAGTGAGCAGAAAAAATGTCAAAATATTAAAGTAGCAGTGGAAGTATTTAGAGCAGTGTTATTGATTGCTAAGGCTTGGTTTTCTCAATCATTTCCCTCACAACCATTTTTGTTTTAGAAAACGATGGTAGATCTGAGACACAATTTCATGTTTGTAAGGAACGTTATCGTGTACATATTGTTAAATTAATGCTATCTGAGGAGATATACGTATGTAGGTTATAGATACACTGCAATTTTTTGACATAAAGGTTTAACACACCTGCAGGAATACAAGTTTTGCTGCAAAATACAAGTTTTAGATCTAGAAATTACAGGTTGTGCTTCAGGCTTGTTGACATTTTTGTAAGTCTAATTGAATGTTAAGAGTGCATGTTAGTTAGACCGTAGGACTCATAGCCGAATGGTCATGGGTTCGAGGCTCTGTGAGCTGCAATGCCGTCATGTAGCAACCGATTCACTCATCCATAACAAAATGAGTACCTGACAGGACGCGATGGCTATGTGTTTGAGTAACGCTTTGTGCCTATAATGGCAGCATGCATTGTATGCTCCTTTGGGAGTTGAGATATGTGCTGGGTGGAACAGGTCTGAGTCAGGAATAATAATATTATTGTAAATAATATTGTAAAGTGCCTTAGAGCAGCTTCTAGCTGAATAGGGTGCTATATAAATATCACATATTATTATTATTATGTGCAAATGTTGGATTGACCATGGGAATGATCTGATTTTTAAAACAAAATTCTTAAATTGCGAAGCCACATATTTCTATAGCACGTAGTGCCATTTTTTGTGTGAAGACTATTCAAATCTAAGCTGATTTCAGGTGCTCTGCTTCACCAGAATTACGACTGCGTCATCATGGTAATAAATAATAAGTGTTTGTTCCGTACCAGGTTCACATAAATACAGTTTGTATTGTACTCAATCGGACACAGCTGTCCTTTCTCTGTAAACCTGGCTACCACTCATCAGTTTGGCAATTTCTCTTATTGATTATAAGAGACACCATTCAAGTGCACATGCAGTGAGCTATAATTCTATTGTGCAGATGCTTCTGAGTGTGTTTGTAAGTGGCTTGTAATGTGAAGGATTTCTTCAAATTAAACTCCATGTGTAAAATATGATGACATGTTATTGTTGTTGTTAGCATTGCTATTATTGTTGTTGTTGTTGTCTAAGTTTATTTACCATCATACAATTATACTGTTTCTTAAAATGGAGCGAATACTGTGTTGAAAATGGATATAGCGCAAACATAACAAGCAGACAATCCCCTGATAAATATTAAAAGAAATAAATTATACATACAGGAACACAAGAAGACCAACTACTCTTTCACTCTCTCTCTCTCTCTCTCTAACATGCACACACACACACGCACACACGCACACATACCTTCCATGTAGTGTTGCCTGATTTACAGTGTATTCTGTTTTGTATTCATCTTTATGCTGTAATCTGTTGATAATCAAACACATAAAATAGTAAAGGTTTTAGTGATGTGTCATTTTGATTTTTAAAATTAAATTAAAAGAAATCTATGAATAGGTATCCCAAAGCCTTCTAATGGTGCATGGAAAAAGGTTACCTGGATTGGCAATTTTGACCAATTTTCAACTCATCATATTTCGCTTAAGTGTACATCAATCAATAAAAAAAGACACCAGCTTGAAAACTGATTCTTTATTGTTAGTTTTGTGTATGTTAGTCTGAATAAGTAGCATTAACTGTTTGTAATAATGTTAAAATGCTGAATCTGTGGTGAGAATTACCGGTTTGATGCTCACCACCAGTGGCACACACACACACCTGTTTTTGTTAAACTTGATGAGGCAAGCAGGCATGTTATTATATTCTAGGATATTTTTAGTTTCAAGCAAATTGAATGAGGATTCCAGTGGTCTATTTTGTACAAGTATACTACACTCTGAAATGGTTGAGATTTGTGTTTTAAAACTTCGAGTTCAAATTTCGTGGCTCTAAGTGAACTTTTCAGAATAAAATACATATTCTGTGGGAAACCTCGGTTTAGAATGACTTCTGTACCAAATATGGTTAACCAATTGTTAGGCTTATATGACATGATGTGTATACAGTGTTCACGAGTCGTTTGTGGTTGGTAGTGACCACAGTGGCTGAATGTTCCAAGAGTATGGTAGTGCAGTCTTTGCCTCAATTTAGCCATGATACACTTTCATCAAGCGATATTGACCACAATCTTGGTAAGTACTTTGTAGCCATCATTCTTCGGCACACATTTTTAGCATCTAATAGCAAGAGAAAATGGTAGAATGTAAGAAATTGAGATTGGGTAGAAATCTTTGCTATGCTCTCTTAGCCAATGGCCACAGAAGGCTGTGACATCGATCATGTTTATTTTTTCTCCGAGTTAGAAACTGCCATATCTAATATCATTATCACTGGCTCTGATATACTTGCAGGGATGAGTGGCAAGAGTTCTGCAACCATATTGACACAAGGTCTTACATCACGAGCTACCGGTTCGCATTTCAGTTCATCTGTCTCTTTGTGTGTACAGCTGTGATCATTAGCAACAAAGGAGACATCACCTTCCTTTCTTCTGGTTTTGTATCGCATTCCAACTTAAAATTACAGAATGCTGAGGCAGACATCAATGATCATGACAGACTAATTGCACCCTCATTGGGAGTTGCCCTATTGTCTGAGAGAGTGAAGGAGCCCTACTGGAACCTACTGATCCGTATGTCCAGAAAATGAGTTCCAAGTGAGCTTTTGAATCCTGATTTTCTTGGCATCTTTGATGGAGAATTGGAAGGAGATGACCAAATGACAAAGAGTATCTTCACAACATCACTTCCAGTGGAAGACCTTATCAAGTCATGTTTGCAAGTGGTGTTGACATAGGTTTTCACTGTTACCTGTCATTAACTTTGTAGTCAGCAGAAACTTTGGAGAACACCCAACTGAAGATGTCCAGGCAGCT
Organism: Paralvinella palmiformis; assembly: GCA_025642065.1. Lineage (NCBI taxonomy): Eukaryota > Metazoa > Annelida > Polychaeta > Terebellida > Alvinellidae > Paralvinella > Paralvinella palmiformis. Next base: position 236,555 of record JAODUP010000564.1, read on the forward strand.
TCACAGCAATAATCCCTTAGAAACATCATTTGAAAAAATGCTTCTGGGGATCTGGGGTTTGACATTGGGTATAGACGTCATACCAGTCAGCTCCACATATCCAGTCCAGTACAAGTATCCAGACTGACAACTGGCTGAAAAGCATGTCACAAGCTGATGCGTTGTCCTCTCTCAAGCCTTCCGGAAAGAATACGCGTGTTCTCAGAATGAGACGTAAGAAACAGGAACATAAAGATCTGTGACAGAATTCTGGAAAGACAGAATAGCCCAAAACACTTGAAAGTTGGAGAGCAGCAACAGAGCATTATTCATGCTCTGGTGAATCACAATGGTTCCTGTATGAGTGCACGTGATGTTGACAGACTTTCTGAGATGACTCAAAACTGTGTCTGTGGCTCTGCACAAGTTGATAGCAGAGGTGATGTACCTAGGCGTTGGGGCACACTTGAAACTGACTGCCAAAATGGAGGACCTTCAAGAGTCTCAAACAACATTTGGAAGGTACAGTGCCGGTGGATGACCAGGAAGCTGAGCTTGGTCAAGTTGAATTTGAGGATTTTTTAAGGTCAAAGCAGAAGGCATTGCTGTTGTCAAATGTTTGGAAAAGACAAGAGAAAGATTTAATTTCCTCAAATGGCCACAAACTGAAGACATCACTAAGGTTGATCTAGTCTTTGTTTTTGTGTGGGGTTATGATGTTACTGTTGTGTCGTGTGATAGCCAAAATGGCAGTTATTTTACGTGGCTTAGCTATCTCAAATGAGGGAGACACATATGGTCTGTAATTTACTGCTTCACCATGAGTACTCATTCTAAATAAATATAGAATTTTACAATTGATGGCATATTTGGCAGAGTAAACCTTACCAGTTGGCTGGTTGGATGAACAACTCCTTCTATAGTACCACACCCGCGGCATGACCATGAGTAAGAAAGTCCCACACTTCTTACCTACTAGGCCATAGAGGCGATGTGGGTATGGTCAGCTCCTTCAGTCAAGGATCTTTGCAAACAGTATAATAGGTTGAAGTTGGTTGCATTGGATTTGGAATGATGTGTTAGGACCTACATTCAGATGTTTCCATTTCCTCAAGCTTCTAAGTGAGTGTAATCATGACAGCCATTCACATTGATCAAATCACCTCTGTGTCCTCATTGGTTAGAGCATGAGACTTTCTTATTCATAGTCATGCTGATGATGATCTAAGCATGTAGGTTATTATACATTGTGCCTAATATAAAAAGGGAGATCCAGTGTTGTCTATTATTTATCATAGTGGCTGTGTGTGTGTGTGTGTGTGTGTGTGCACATGCACATAAAGATTGCATAAAATTTGGTGGTCTAAATAAACCAAAAATACCAACTTTTTATATTGTTATCACATAGAAATGAATCAAAGTTTTATTTTTAAAAAGAACAAAAACCCTTACAAAACAATTCAATTATTTACTGACCAAATTATTCTTTTTTCGCAAGTTTTATCAAAAAGTGATTTAAATTTCTGACTGATAGTTTACTACAGTTCTCCCACAGCTGCAAGCACAGCTTGGATTGCTGCTTCTGGAAGAAATAGCACTGAGACTGTGTCGTTTGACATTACGATTTATTTTTCCTACAGTATTACCTTAATTCTAATTAAAAATATGATCAATAACAATGTAAAGGTACCCGAGAATATTAAAAGGTTCTTCATTCCTACCCGTGTCTGAGGGGTGTTTCCGTAATGAATTGCCTCTCGTCTATATGACCCAGATGTGACCAGTGATGAGGCTAAATGAGCTACTCACTGACTCACTCAAACAATGTTATAAATATACTTTCAGAGTTGATCAACGGTGCTCAGGAAAATTGTTCCTTGACTGAGCAAGAAAGAAGGAATTATCCGTACTGTAATAGTAAAATTGAGGTAAGTTATTTATCTCAGTTATTATAAAACATAAGGACTAGTATTATTATAATAATAACATGTGACATTTAACTAGTGCCCTATTTAGCTAGATAGCTGCTCGCTTTACAGTATTATTATCCCCGACTGAGATCTGTTTCCACCCAGAACAAATCTCAACTCCCAAAGGAGCATACAACACATGCTGCCATTATAGGCACAAAGCATTACTCAAACACACAGCCATCGCATCTTGTCAGGTACTCAATAAGTAATGTTATGGCTGCTAATATTAAATGTCTATGGTAGATTTATTTTGTGAAGTACATTATTCTTTCTCACTCTGTATATCTACACATGTATATGATGCCAAGTCTAGAACATGTCAGTCATTGAAATGCCTACTAATTTAATTACCTAGCAATCTATATTTAAAATTTTCAAACTTTAGACCTTCATTATGATGGTATAAAGTGTTTATCTTCTTCAAGGAACAATTGCCATAATGAAGTGATATTCGTTAAAAGCAACTTTACTGTAGTTGGAAAGTGAGATTTGCCACTGTAAAGACGATGATGGTTTGATAGCCAGGATAATGTCAGATAATAAGTTTATATATATTATATAATATTAATATATTATATTAATATAACTACCAGTATACAAATGCATTAATTTTATGGTATAATAGTCCAGTCTGAGCTAGAAAATTTGTATGTGACAAATGGCAAACTTGCCTGTTGATTATTTTTTTTAAAAACCTCCGCAAAAGTACGACCAACAGGTGGCAGTGTTTTTATAGATAATAGCCCTAACAGGTAGTGTAGTTGGCCACAGATCTCAACCACTGGAGTTCAAATCTCAATGTGGGCATGTCTGAAGGGTGTTTCATCCTTCACTTCACCTCATTGCTTCTGGAGGTCACTTGGTCCATTTAGTTCACCATGTGGCTAAAAGTGGTCATAAAAATCTGATAAAATATGAAATATGATAAATAATATGAGAAGCTTAAAAATAACTATATCAAAACTATATTACGTATCACTCCAAAACTATATCACGTATCACACCTAAACTATATCACATATCACCAGACATGGGGTCAATTCCATTTTGTCAATTCCAGTTCCACATCAAATTTATCAATTCCAATTCCATTTTTTACCTACTACTTTTTACAATGAGTAGGTACTCCGAGTACCTACTTGAAATAGCTACTCCGAATAGTTTATATTCCAAGTAGGATTGTCTTGGAAGAAATATTTCTGTATTAAAAAATTTAACATTTTGTAGCAAATTTAATATTTTGTAGCAAACTTCAATTCCAAATTTATCAATTTCAATTCAATTTTTTTTAAATAAGCAATTCCAATTCCGGAATTGAATTGACCCATGTCTACTTTATCTAAATTATATCCCAAACCACTCGAAAACTATATCACATAGCACACCTAAACTATATCACAACACTTTAAAACTATATCCCATACCACTTGAAAACTATATCACCTATCACTCGAAAACTATTTTATGTATCACTCCAAAGCTATATCATGTATCACTCCAAAACTATATCACATCTAAATTATATCATGCATCATTCCAAAACTGTATCACATATCACTCTAAAATTATGTCATGTACCTAAACAGTACCATAGCATTTAGTCATACAATCGAGAGAAAATTATATGACACGTATAAGGTTAAGTCGATATTTAATATGATTAAAATAAATATTGTTGCCGTTTATAGATAAAGTAGATTTACATTAAATTTGGCATGAAATGTGATAACTTGGAGAACAATAAAAATAAATCAGAGATTATTAAGTACTAAGCAATGACCTAGATTATGCGAAGTTATTTCCTTTGCTATTAGCTTACACTGTTGTCTGTGGCATGTTTTGTGCGATTATCTTACGGCGTTGGTGATGTGGAACTATTTATATATGTGCATTTAGATAAAGGATATCTGATATCTTTTGTGTTGATTGGATTTCAAATATCATGTGAAATCTATAGCTACTTGTTTTACTTACAAGTCTCTTTTCAACCAGAAGAATATGTCTATTTTTGTCTACTGCAGAAATGCGTTGGTTTTGACTAAATTAAGATGGCAACAGCATAAGTTGACTATAAAAAGACTAAGGGAAAGAGTTGTTCATGAAATTGTTATTGAAAATATTGTGTATAGTTAGATACCAGTAGGTATATTGTGAAAAAGGAGCATCATTTTATCATGGTACTTCCATTGTATGAAAATGTCCTGATGTACTTTATCTCATGATACTCTTTATTTGTCACTTGCATTATTTATTAAAACTCTAAACTCGTCTTGCAAAAGTTAGGTAACACAATTTTGTGCCTTAAATTACTCTCTTTTTGTAGTTGTGTGTGTGTGTGTGTGTATGTGTATATATATATATATATATATATATATATATGTGTGTGTTTGTGTGTGTCCCCAAATTTCATGCATTTCTCACACACAGTGCCCAATATTATTAAAATATTGTTTCCAGATGATGCTGCCACCTATCTGTTGTATATCATTTGATGTGCCAATGGGTGGTGCTGTGGTTCTGTTTAAACAATGGAAGTGTTTATCAATAACTACAACCTAGGGTGGACTGTTCAGCAGTTTTGTCCTTTACGTTGACATGTAAACTTCTGTTTTCAGTGGATGAAGGCCCACTGGCAGTCTGACAAGTGTTACTCTCTTTATGGCGTTGATGGCACTAAATGTTCATTTAGAATCTACCTGAGTGAGGTTAGTTGCGGTGGTGGAATCGCTACTTTGAAATAGCTGATAAATGTTATATTCATCACATGTACAGGAGGAATTTAATTTCAATAGATATTTATAATTATAGATCTAAATCAACCAACAAATAGTAACCCATAACTTCCAGTAGATGTGTTTTGTCTATAAAGTAGTAGAACATATCTAGTAGTAGAAAGGACAGGTGAGAGAAAGATAATATATTTAGCTGTGTAGAGCTGTTCATTTATGCCAATCAAACAAATACATGTATTCCATAGTCCAATGCTGTTTGAAACAGCATCAATATGCGAAGAAATGACTTTATTGATGAGTTGAAGTCGTTTTCAAATCTTGGCTGAATTATCAATTTCAGCATTTTTTGCCCCCACCTTTCCATTGCTTGATAATTTAAAATGGTTTTCTTCTACATCGGCTTCAACAAATTGTCATCATTGTCTATGTTATTATACTAAACTTTTGTTCACCTTGTGTGATGCAGGTAGAGAACTGGTGTCCGCTGTTGCCAGGAAGGAGCCCTTTGTTTCTGAACAGCACCAACACCACTTTGGCTCGTCGTGCCGCCATTAATTATGACCTCGACGGGCTGATGGCAAAGCTGAAGGATCCGGTGAATCGGCAACAGAATTATGCCTGGATCAGGCAGCGGATAACCCTTAATTGGCCAGGTTGGGTAGAGAGCATGAAAAACCTCTCAATGAAACAAAACTTTGAAAATCGTAAGCAAAAAAAGGTATGTGCGTCGGAGAGATTTATTTCTGCACTTTTTGATATTGTCAACATTATCAACATGTTCAAAATATTTTTTTAATGAAGCTGTCATATGTTAAAATCATAAATACATCCTATTGTATAACTGCGATAATATTCATTCACATTCCCCGTTCGGAACGTTTTATGCCATTCTTCTGAGTGCCAGACATGACAAAAGACCAGTGTAGGGAGATGACAGTTTTTTACTTTTTTCAATCTATATTCCAGATGTTACTTCATTTAGGTTTTTTAAGCTTGGACATTCACTGGAGAATACAGGATCGAACAGACACGGGTATTCTGATATTTGCAGGCATTTGGATTACCCCCGCTGTTAAATGCTTGGTGGTCAGATCTAATAAATAACAAATTGTACTACATACTAGGTGAAGTAGGCTTCTTAACTTGTGAGTCGACTGCCATATGTACTTGTGTATAGGTTGAGGAAATAACATAGCAGACAAAAGGGCTATTCATATTATACGTGTGGAAGACCCAAAGGGAAAAACATTTGATGAAATTTATCAATGAACAAATCAGATTAAATATCATGTGTCATAATGAAAGAAATGAATCCTGATGGCTGTCAGCACACTGACGTGTTCTATTTCATAGAATATAGCCACCGTCACAACCACATGTCATATTTTGTATATAAACACAGTATGCTGTGGACAATCGACAAGTTCATACATTTTGTGCTATTGCACGATGTCACATGACCATATATGTTGGTAAGATAAACTTTAGGTGGCAGAAAGCCATCAAACAACGAAACAAAAAAGAGTACCATAATCTTCTGTGTATAATGTACACTTTTTGGTGTATAATGCGCAGGAGAAACTGGGAAAATTTGCTGCTGGACTTGCTCACCATTTTTTCCGTAATTACGTACACCCTCCACATGTAACAGCCTGATACAGAATCTGCTCCTAAGGTCTGCAAAAAGATCAAAAGCTGTTTGTCATAACCTTTTATATCCATTCCTAATTGCTTTGATGTTATAATTTAAAAAAAAAACTTTGAGCAATGATTTTTATTGTTTTGCTGATCAATGAAATATGATGCATGTATAAGTAGAGATGTTTGATGAGTTTTTACGGTAGTTTATTTATGTTCACACCTTGTGATGATCATTTTGATCATTGGGTAATTAAAGGTGATAAAAGGTAATCAGACACAAGGAAATTAAGAGATTTATTATAATAACTGTGAACACAGTTCAATTAAGTCTACAGTATTATAAATAGCAATGCACATATTATTTTACCGGCACTAGCTTTATCACAGCAATATTTTTGATGCCGACTTTAAGTAGATATATTGCCACATATACTAACGTAATATCATGATAATTTTATTTGAATCAATTTGTTCGGCATTTTATGAGTAATTCTTTTGGCATAACGTTCTACATAACTTGACCTGAAGGCTGAATGGGAAAAGAGAGGAAATTAGCTTTTTTTTCTACAACATTTGTTTCTGCGATAAGTGATTTTTGCCACCCATCCTATACACGAGTTTGATGCAATATCGTTTAAAGTGCAGGCGTGTGATTGATCCCTACTTTCCTACTTTTTAACTGTTTTTTTTAGTTTTCCCTACTTTTTAACTAATTTTTCAAAGTTTTCCAGAAAATATTAATGACATGCAGAAATTCCGCTGTTTCAAGGGATTGGACCACATAGAACCTAGCGACAGGGCAGTACAGGTATCTATGGTGAGTATTGGTCTTGACATACATATATGATAACATTAATCAACCCAATGAAGATATCTTAGGGATATTATGCTCCTCATCCTCCACTGTGTGAGCTGCAGCAAATCATAATGGAGATGTCATCATGTTTGTTTATCATTTGATTCTTGATTGCTAGCATTATGACATCTTATCATTATGAAGTATACCATATTATACATTACATTTCTTTCAAATATGATTTTGTAAAAATCATTGTCACAGTCAATATATAAACATGCCACATGGAAACACTAAATTCCAGTGTAATTGGCTGGAGTCAAAAGATAGACAAGGATTATCGTATTGGTGGATGGTGTGAACAAGATCCCAACGATGCTTTTAAAGCTGTTTGCACGCTATGGAAAAAACGCCATAAGCAACTCGAGGAAGTTGCAGATACTTAACCATGCAGATAGCATTAAACACAAGCAACTGCAACATGTATTTGCTGGCCAGAAATTTCTGAGAGTGAAACATGAGTGTCAAGCTATATCTACAACATCTTTGTCATCTTCATCCGCATCCAACTCCAGCCGCAGATCATTACCCATATCTTCCCAATGGTCAACTCAATGCTATTTGCTCAAAACACACAAGAGGGGACTGAAAAGGCTGAAATACTGTGGGCCATGAAGATGTGTGCAAAACATTGGTCTTTTGCTTCTTGCGATGGTGTGACAAACCTTTTCAAAAGAATGTTCCTTTGAACAGTGTCATCATATTTCAGTTTGGCACGAAATAAGGCATCATACATGATTTCTGATGGACTTGGTCCTTATTTCAAGAATAAAACTAGTGGAAGATCTCAACACAAGCCAGACTTACTTCACACTTCATTTCGATGAAACTACTACACAACATGGCAAGAAGCAGATGGGTGTCTTACTAAGGTACTGGTCAGCATCTCAGGAACAAGTTGATGTTCACTTCTTCAAAGCCACATTGTTTTGCCATGCAAAAGCTAACGATGTAGCCAAGTGCTTGCTCGAGTCTCTCAATGAACCTGGGTACCAACTTAAAGACAAACTTCTAAGTCTATCCTCAGATGGCCCCAACGTCAACAAAGCCATATCGCGGCTTGTCAATGAGCAGCTAAAAACTGATGGGTTGCCTTTTGCCTTTTCTCCCCTGTAGTCTTCATGTTGCACACAATGGGTTCAGATATGGGTTAAAAGAGTATGGCATGGATGTTGATCAACTATGCTTGGATTTGTTTTACTGCTTTAAACAGTCACCATGTAAAAGAGAAGATTTTGTAGCAGTTTTGAATGACTTAAACCTGGAGGAAAGGTTCTTCATCAGACATGTCTAATCAAGGTGGCTTACACTGGGACATGCAACAGAGGGAGTAATAGCCAACTACAAGGCCACCACAGAGTACTTCTTGACGCATATCACTGGAAAGGAATATGAGAAGAATGACAAATACAGAAGAATCTGTGCCAGTCTGAAAGACAAGTATATGCCAGCAAAGTTAAAGTTTGTATCGTCACTGGCCAAAGTGTTTGAACCTTTCCTGCCCATTTTGTAATCTGATGGTCCTGTTGTACATATCCTGTATGACAAGTGTTGTACATATCCTGTATGACAAGTGTTGTACATATCCTGTATGACAAGTGTTGTACATATCCTGTATGACAAGTGTTGTACATATCCTGTATGACAAGTGTTGTACATATCCTGTATGACAAGTGTTGTACATATCCTGTATGACAAGTGTTGTACATATCCTGTATGACAAGTGTTGTACATATCCTGTATGACAAGTGTTGTACATATCCTGTATGACAAGTGTTGTACATATCCTGTATGACAAATGCTGCCAGTTGATCATAAGTGCCTTCAGCTGATTCTTCAAGGATGAAATGTTGACAAGGAATATGGCTGATGATGAATATGATAACTCTGATAACCACCTGGCATATGATGACATGAAATGAGGAAGTACTCTGAAACCACCAGATTTAGAAATGAAGAAGATGAAAGAATGTTATGTTGTCATAGCTAAATACCTGATCAAGAATCTTCCGATCGAAAACAGTTTCTTGAAGAACCTAGAAAGTTTGCGTCCATTAATGAGAACTCAACCAGGCACATCAAGGGGCCTGAAGAAGATACTAGTTGCTGTTCCTAAGGTTATTTCTGAAGTAGATGCTGACTCAGCAGTAACAGAATGGGACCTATATATGCATGAAGAGATACCCGAGAACTGGTATATAAAGGAAGTTATTGAAGACATGACCCCACACCACAGAATTGATTATTACTGGAACCAAGTACTTCATATTAAGAATAAAATATCCCAAACTTGGTACTCTGATACACTGCCTACTTAATATAGCTCATGGCAATGCCGATGTGGAGAGATCTCTTTCCTACAACAAGAAAACATTAGGAAATGATCGCTCTACAATGAGACTCTCTCTGACATCAGAATGGTCAATGACTTTGTGAAGACCATGAAGACTGACTTGCATCATCTCACCATTCCAAGAGATATGCTATAATCATTTAAACTGCCCAGTTCAAACAACTGAAGGAGAAAGGAGGATGAGGAAAGGAAGAAAGCTAAAAAATGACCGAGAGAAAGCTAGATGTGCCGAAGAAGAAGAGGATGAAAGAACGTTCATGGAGAAAGATCTCACAGTGTGCCAGAAAGTTGCAGATGAAATACCCTTTTGACGAAGGCAATCAAAGAAACAAAATTTACAGATGCAGCAGTAGCACAAGGCATGTTGGATGCAGCAAAGAGCAAGATGAAACATGTTCAAAAAAAGTTGAAGACTGTTCAGGAAAATCGCAATGATCTAGATAACAGGAAGAGAAAACTAATGGACAGATATCAGGGAAAAACGTCCCCAAACAGCCATATCAGTACATCTTCCTTGATCTTACCATTGTTATTGACATATTTGTGATATATTGTGTTTCAGTATGTCATGTGTATGTTGTGACACTGTGTTCTCACTGACTGTATTATATGTTGAATTATCTGTTAATGCTTAGTATTAAATATTTTTGAACATTGCATCAACAATTATTGTAGTTCATGTGATATAACCACAATACTGAAGTGCAGTTTATGGAGATTTTTTAAGTTACATACTTAATTGTGTATCAGTCGAATCTGGTCATTTTAGTTCTATTGTGTAAATCATATGTGAAATTTGGTTATTATATGTAATTACATGTTGTTTTACAATAAATATTTTCCAGGTGTCCAATATCTTGAAATAGAGGATCTGCATGTCATCTGATCTAAAACTAAATCTACAGGATTATTTTGGTGGGTAAAACTACGTCACAGGTAAGTTATACATGTTTAAAAATACCCTACTTTTCGCTGTAGAATACCTGATTTTCACTACTTTTCCCCTACTTTTTTATCAACAGCAGTCTTACATTATCCCTACTTTTTTTGTGTGTGGGTCAATCACAGGCCTGTTAAGTGGTCAAAAGACAGTTCATCTTATATATGACATGACCTCATACATGAGTATATATGGTAATATGGTATGTTCGTTTCTTGCCTGATGGAAATTGGTGGCCTAATTGGCGTGCTAAAATTCACTGGTTAGTCAGCAGTTGAATAATTAGTCGGTTTCTTCAGATGGAATCAACTTTTATTGAACATTTGAATGAGGTATATCATAATTTTGAAATGATGGTTTTTCGGCCAGGAAGCATTTTTTTGTGGAGCTAGTTCTGTTTTGTTTCCTCGTGGGAATGCATGCTGGGCTGATGATCTATTTATAACAGACCAGTTATGGGCCAACAGAATAATCCATTTTATCCACAGGGCAATATATGCATATACCTTTTCCCAGAAAATGTGCTTTATGTAACATACAGAAATAACCTTTTATATAACAATTTAACATGTATGCTGAACAGTAACTTTGGTTGTGGTAGCAAACAGCCTGATTGTGTATTGTTTTATTTCCAAATGATCACTTCACTTAGTCCGAAGACCCATCCATTCTAATGTCAAAGCATAACAATATAATATTACAGCCAAAAAGGACTGCGGAGGCAGCCACTTCCCCTTGTTGCTCAGTATAATTATGATGCGAAGTTATGAAGAATAAAGCATCGATTCGATTGATAGAAACTGTTGTGAGGCATATCAGTGGTCTAAAGATTATTTGAATGCAGAGCTTCTCGGTTTAGTGGTCACATAAGGATTGACTGAATGATACCATACATTGGATCTGACATCAATTGCTGAATAAAACTCATACACGATTATGTAACGTAGTAAATTTGTTTGGCAGTAATTATCATGCAATAAATTGTTGTACCAGGTAGTTAATGCTTATACAATTTATTTATTTATTTTTATTTTTGCTCGATGTCATTAAATATAACCTATTTTCTTTCTTCACCTTTGTATACAGGCAGGTCACATTTTCACATCTTTCCAGATTACATCAGGATTGTTCTCAGAAAATTCAGTTTTAAGCATCTTTAGGATCTTATATTACATTAATTAACACACACACACACACACACACACTTTCAAAACTTCATGCATGTACCAGACATGGGGTTATTTCAATTCCGGAATTGGAATTGTTTATTTTAAAAAATGAATTGGAATTGAGAAATTTTGAATTGGAATTGAAGTTTCCTACAAAAAAATCTAATCCAGAAATTAATTTACCATTTTACAATGTTAACACTTACATGTGGTGTTACCAATATACTGGAACCATAATGATCCAGAACTTTATATATATATATATATATATATATATATATATATCAGATACACACACCAACTGTGGCACCCCAAGTCACCATTTAACCAATTAAAATGGTCTGGATACCCCACTGTGACACCACCATATAGCATAACTGTAATCTATATAGAGATATTGCTATCTAGAAATTAATTAATTTATCATCTCACCATGAATGCCAACCTGGAGCCAAAACTTGCCCCTCCTAAAACTGTAATCTATATAGTGATATTGCTATCTAGGAATTAATTAATTTATCATCTCACCGTGAATGCCAACCTGGAGCCAAAACTTGCTCCTCCTAAAACTTTGACTACTATGGCCTGTCTCCAGACCTAACTGTTTAATAACCATTTGACTGATTTTGTAAACTTACCATATGTAAGTGGTTTAGTACCCAGCAGGGTTGTGAAAGTAAATAGAGGATCTGAGCCCTGTTGATGATTACAAAATACACCCTTACATGTGCTGTTACCAATATACTGGAACCAAATTGATCCAGAACTTTGGTTCCTTATATATATATATATATATATATATATATATCAATCAGATATGCACATTGACGGTGGCACCACACATGAGCATTTAACCAATTAAAATGGTCTGGATACCATGGGCTCCACCCACAACATGGTGACACCACCACATGTCATGCCTGTAATCTATATAGAGATATTGCTATTTAGGAATTTACCCCCATTCAACTCCACAAATTAATTTACCATTTAATATTTTAATTCAGAAATGTTTCTTTCATGACAATCCTACTTGGAATATATACTACTTGGAGTCTGTATTCCAAGTAGGTACTTGGAGTACCTACTCATGGTAAAAAATATTAGGCAGAAAAGAGTCGGAAAAAAATGGAATTGGAATTGAAAATTTTGAAATTTGAATTTGAATTGATAAATTTGAGGTGGAATTGGAATTGACAAAATGGAATTGACGCCATGTCTGGCATGTAACATATATATATATATATATATATATATATATATATATATATATATATTACACATACAGTAAGCTCCTGTTATAATGCAGACCAGTATAAAATGAAATGGAATATAACACAGTCAGACCTTGGACCCCAATGCCTGGGATCCTGATGGTGCATTTTCTGTTAAATGGCAATGGCACTGACCGATAAAAAATTTCAAAATAATTTGAATCCATTTTCACAATAATATATATATATATATATATATATATATATGTATGTATGTATATAATTTAGTTTTTTATTTAGTTTAACATTTTGGTACTTGTCTCGAGGTGTTGGAGCAATGAGTGATTGTTATGTTTATTCCCCTGTTTCTCTGTCTATTTTATTAACCAGGTGCTGGTACATCTTGGTTTACTTAGTAAAAAGTCTGGCTTTAAGATAGCTGAGAATTCATTCAAAGGTGGGACAGATGTAATGTTTTGTGGATAATGTCATTCAAATAGAAAATTGCTTATGTGTTGCATGAGAGAAAGAGAGAGATATTTCTATGTGGTGGCTGTGAAGTCTAATGCTATATTTTAAACCTGTATTAATTGAATTTGATTATTTAATCTTTTTAGTCTTACTAGTGAATGTATTGTAATTACAGAAACTTTTGTGTGTTCTTAATTTCGCAAATCTCCAGCCATTAGCCAATTCGCAGAGCTTTATATTTGCGCATGGTAATTCCCCCGAAAAAGTTTTTATTGCATGCTTTATTGTAGCATGAACACGGAAATGTGTGTATATTTAATCAACAACGATAAACCCGTTTTAGAGATGAAAGACTAAAATAAGCCAATTCAAAACATATTGCCACACTGACCATTACATTGTTTGCGTCGGGCAACCGGGTAACAAATTTCTAATTACTCCAATGCATCACTTCTGGGGAGTCCACACCATCACATCATTGCCACAGACTTCTATAAATTGATTTCTTGTGATTGGACGGAATCTTAATTGTAACAGCCAATCATAGTGAGAGTAAGAACTAATGAAAATAAGATTATTATGAAAATATCTGTAATTACAGTATTTGATGAGCATTTTGCAAGAAGCTGGCTTATTTTATATTATTTTACAACTGCATATTGATTAATGTGTGGTCCATCCTATACTGGAAACATTTACGATCTTATTTCATTTACGTTTTCCCATTTTAATTTTTTTAAATCTTTTAAAAATATGTTGAGAAAATCTGCACCTCTTGCTATATTTTTGTTGTATCACCAGTAGGATGTATACGCTTTGTCTCTCGTGCTGTTTTCTCAATCAGTATTTGTCACAATTCACATTGAGATGGTTGCCACAAAAGTATTTCAAATATTTGACTTGACTCGATATGTTCTTTGTGAAAGTTACCTACCACCATCTGCTGTTATTCAACTGTTAAAACATCGTTAATAAAAGTCACAACCATGTTCGACGTTGAGCACATACACCCCACTTCTGACGGAAGTGCTGCGTGGTTCGATTTTTGCTGGATCTTTTTCATGACCAGCACAGTCTGAACACCAGTAAATGTTCATCTTCATTCTCAAAGAATCATATGGATTATTGTTTCAATAGTGCCAACAGATTTTTCATACCCTTCTTTGGGTCCAGCAAGGTTCTCACGCATCCTAAAAAACCTGGAAAATAAGAAATTCATTTTCCGGGTCCTGGAAATGTCCTGGAATTTTACAAAATCAGGTGTTCCTGCAAAAATATTGCCTGTGAAAAAATCCACTTCGAACCAAAAATCCTGCAAATAAATATTATGCCTATAGAAGAAAACTTTTGTTGAAGAAAAAGAGTACTGGTATATAGTGTTTATATCCCATGTTAGTTAAAATTTAAATAAAAGTGGGTGGATCAGACAGCTAAAAGGGGTGAGGAGGAGGAGGCTGTACCATAAAAATGGTAAAAAGATCCTGGAAAATAATATTTCTTTGACTGTGGGAACTATGTCCAGTGAACTTAACTGGAATCACATGGTTTAAAAAGAATTAGCTGTGATTTAAATCATAGTTTAAATCAATGATTAAAATCAAACAACTTTGCAGTGTTCACAATTTTTTGAGTGCACTGTGCACTTAATACATAAATATTAGTAGAAAGTCAAGAAGGTTGTTGACAATTTTATTTTCTGAGTGCACTTTGTGCTAAATACGTCGAATGTGGTTTTCAATATCTCCCCATTTCCAGTTGGTAATCCTAAACTCAGGACAAAGCCTTCATGTGAATATTCAAAGTAACCATTTTTGAACCAGACTTATTTCTGCTATCTCTCTCTTTCTCCTTTTCACACACACACACACACACACACACACACACACACACACACACACACACACACACACACACACACACACACACACACACACACACACACACACACATACATATATATATATATATATATATATATATATATATATATATCAATATTTTCTAGGTGGCCCACTGGGGGAATTAGTTCAGTGGAGTGATATCATCTCATCATTGTATCTTCTTGGTCATGATATTGTCATTACTAGTGAAGTGGAACAGCTGGCTGGGTAAGTGTTTTTGGTCAACATTGGGTAATGAACAGCTAGCTGGGTAAGTGTTCTCAGTCAACATTGGGTAATAAACAGCTAGCTGGGTAAGTGTTCTCAGTCAACATTGGGTAATAAACAGCTAGCTGGGTAAGTGTTTTTGGTCAACATTGGGTAATGAACAGCTAGCTGGGTAAGTGTTCTCAGTCAACATTGGGTAATAAACAGCTAGGTGGGTAAGTGTTCTCAGTCAACATTGGGTAATGAACAGCTAGCTGGGTAAGTGTTCTCAGTCAACATTGGGTAATAAACAGCTAGGTGGGTAAGTGTTCTCAGTCAACATTGGGTAATGAACAGCTGGCTGGGTGAGTAAATGTTCTCAGTCAACATTGGATAATTATCTAGAATTCAGATGCTGATATTGGATGCTCAGTTTGAAACAGATAATTGAATGTTCAATAAATCATAATGGTAAATAAAGGGATTATGTGGCAAATTAATTAACTGGATATTTTCTGTGTCACATTTCCTTAGAATAGACCATTTCCATGACACATACACAGTCCACATCTACTATGGTTTGCGGGTCAGTGAAGCCATGTAGTAGCATGGAACAAGAAGTGTAATTTACTAATTCTTTGTAAATTTACGTTTTGGGGGATTCACAGAACTAAATTGATCTTGTAGCAGTTTCATTTTTATTAAATATAGTGTAGAATTATTTTTACTAATAGATAACCCCAAACGCGACCCCAAAGGACGTTCGCTAGATGGTGCAGTTGTCGTGGAAATTGTCTATTATTGAGCTTTATTATCTTTGATTATCTAGAATGCAATTTTTCTATCTGGTTGAAATATTTTCACGGAACAAAGAGAAATGTCTTTTGTAAATCACTCTCATTGTTCAATCTGTAAATGTAAGGATATAGTTATTTTTGCTACTGTCATATTTCTTTGTAATCTCAACAAGGTAGATATTTTGGTGGTAAATATTTTTTGAAATAATGTGGAACAAATATTTTATTTTAATAATTATTTATTAATTATAAATAGATTTCTTGCTACTAATAATACACAAAGGTATGAAGTAAACAGAATATTGCTTAATGATCTAAACTTTAATTTTTTAAGGTTCTACATCTGATGATAGAGTTTGGGATAAAATGCCTTTTTCTATGCTGTAATGGTGTCATGATACTAGCATGTAGTAATAATAATGTTGTTACTGTAGTACATTTCAGGGTATAACACGCAAGTCTTGTCCCAGTCAAAACCCCATATTTCCTGATCTGGTATTTTCTGACATTACTGGCCTCAAATTGATGAAGCGAATGGCATGGTACAAAGTCGTGGAGTCCAGAAAGCGGTAAACGTGGTGTAGTGTTTGGCATTTTATCATGTACATGGCCACTGCGCTGTATAGTGATCGACATTTTGTTTTGTACATTGAAAGTTGCTGTTTTATTTCTAAATAGGCTAATAGTACACTGAATGAATGATGACAGGTTGTTGTGTACACAAGGATGCAGAGTGTAATGACTGACATGTTTTAATGTATACAAGTCTGGGGTGTACTGTCTTTAAGATGCTATGGTGTACACTAATGGTAGACACGTTTTTGTGTACAAATATTGTGACCAACGTGTTTGTATTACACAAGGTTGGAGAATATTTCTTGAATACATTTGCATACATGAGCATTTATATATGTGACTTGGTTTTATTATATATATATATATATATATATATATATATATATATATATATATAAAACCATAAGAATAGCTTGTCAGCTATAATGACATAGACTGCTCCTGTTAATTAGCATATAGCACACTGGTGTGTAGAGCATCAAGTTTTTGAAATTAAATTTCATTGCTACCTTTGTTTGGGGATATTTCATCTACCAATACAAGTCTTTGGCTTGGTCATTCATTTTACGATGCAATAGCCTTTTGGCCAGATCTGCTGACTAAGACCACTGCAGAGACAAAACATAACACTGAACCAGTCCACCAAATATGATGTCGGTACTGACGAAGCGTGATAACTGCATAAAATTTGGAGTGTTAATGTACTAATCCGCAATGTTGCTGCTTCTTGTGACAAATACTGGCACCGGCTGTTTGTTAACGAACACATTCTCCTTGATGTAGTGTTGTGTTTACTGAACTGTTGCTGTTTTGTCGTTACACGTTCTTCTTTCATGCATTTCATTTTTCGCGAGTGAACTCGCACTGAGCATTAGTTAGTTAACACAGAACTGTTTTTTGCTTGTGAAATCAGTGTTTTCTGCACACAGCATTCAATCTGCATCTAGAGTACGTCCTCCATCACACTAGGCACTGTTTGTTCCCAACACTTGGTTCACTTCTATCTCTATAATTCATCTTTTCTCTTCACTTTTTCTATCTCGGTTACAAGCAGATTTGATGCAGGGTGTGTTAGAGAGATCTCAGATAGAGAGAGAGAGAGAGAGAGAGAGATTCATTCAAACTTGACTTTTAGTTATAATCTCCAATGAGACAGAGTGTGATTTTTGTAGCTTCTCTATCGTCATCATTAACATACTTAATGAGATTTGATTGAAGGTATCTGACATTACACTGGTGGATGAAATCTTTCACCAATACATTGTTATTGTCTTCTGCCAGATGCCCATTTCCAGCCCAGTAGACTGAGTCAGATGCTCATCTCTGACTCAGTAGACTGAGAGAGATAATCGTCTACAGTCAAGCAGATTAAGCTTGGTACTCATGGGCCTGTGGACTGAGCCAAATACTTGTGGCCCTGTGGACTTAGCCAAATACCCGTGGCCCTGTGAATTGAGCCAGATACTTGTAGCCCTGTGGATTGAGCCAGATATGCATAACCCTGTGGATTGAGCCAGATAGTCAGCTACAACTGAGTGAACTCGGCCAGATATTCATCTACATCCAAGTGGACTGGACAATATATTCATGACCATGGGGATTTGAGCAATATACTCATGACCATGGAGACTGAGCCAGATACTCACAGCCATGGGGACTTGGGCCAGATACTCATCTGTAGCTGAGGGTGGATGGAATCATGTAATAAGCAATCTGCATCGTTTCTCATCATGTAACATTTACCAGTTTAAGTAATGCGACTCGTTCATTGGCTTGATTCTTGTCAGATGCTAGCCTAGAATACAGCCTTGATAAATGTTTAAAACTGATCAGACAATAATCATCCCAATTAGGTGTGGACCTGATTATTGTGCTTGTGTGAATTCTTCAAGAGAACTAGAAATAAAATTAGCATCAATAATGATGATTGATGTTTTACGGCTTGTTCACAAGGTAGACTAAATGGGCCGAGCGACCTCCAAAGGTAATGAGGTGAAGTCAAAGATGAAACCAACCTTCAGATATGTCAATGTCTAGGCCTCTAATATAAGACCTGATCGGGTGAGGTAGGGTCATCACATCAGTTTATTTTCCCACATGGAGTTGGTTTCAAGTAGTTTTTTCATCATCATCATCATCATCATCATCATCAGCAGCAGCTAACATAGATGAGGTCCATATCTAGACCATGTTTTATGTTTAGTCGTAGACTTTCTGAGAAATATCAACTGTAGTTTAAAATCCAATAGAGTGATCCCGTTATGACAGCGACACCAAGTGGTAAAAAGGTCTGAAGCTCGATGTTAGCTTAGAAAGATGCCACTGCTTATGGGGAATCTCGGATTATACAAGGAAAATCGCACGTTTTCTCAACAACGAAAGCAAATGGACGCTTTCTTCTGTTCAATCCTAGAGCTAACTGTGTTTAATTTGTTATCTCACAAAAGTAAGAAAAGTGTTGTATTTCCCCTACATTTACATTCAACATTCAAATTTAAATATGTGCAACGTATCAGCCAGCTCATTTACATATAGCTGTTAGTTAGTTAGTTCAAGAGTATAATCTCTCCAAACCTCCTTTTTTATTATTTAAACATGATTTATTTTCAGAGGATTTACAACGCCATACAGCAACAAATGTATCTCCTCTTATTCATACATCATTTATTCACCCCACCCCCTCCCACTGGAAGTAATTGGTATTCAAAACTTGTCATCCTCCTTAACGAGACAATGTAATTCTGAACAATAGTGTCAAATAGTGCTCTGTTTGTGGCACCATCCAGCGGGTCATCTCCACGTAACAATATATTAATTAGTGTTTCTTTGGCTCTTCGTGTTTGTAGGTGATGGATGTCCGGCAGGATGTCTCCAACAAAGATACTTAACAACTGCATGAGGTTTTTACGGGACGCTTGATATGTGGGACACTCCAAGAAAAATTGAACTACATCTTCGTGTCTGTGATTGCAAGAAGGACATGCAGTATCATGTATGTAATTATTTTTCCATCTATGCTGGTCCTTCTCCTGAACCGTAAGAGAAGAGTCGGTTTGGCTTTGGGAAGAGATCTCGCTTCAAGACTTCTTTGAAAGCATTATGGGATGTATAATCGCGTAGATTAGGCATGAGACTATTCCATAATGTCGTTGAGGATGGCAGAAATGATTTCCTGTATGTCTCAGTACTTATTCGGAACAATTTCAGTTTGCTATAATTTCGAAGCTCATATTGTCTGACAGATCTTTCAAGGTGAAGCAGGTCATTGACATATGGAGGACATGCTTCACAAATGATCTTGTGCAACTGGCAAAGTTTAAGATATTTACGATGGATTTTAGGGGTGGCCACGAAAGCTCTTGCATAAGTGCTGTATGACTTGTGTCCTTATAGGCACCTGTGCATGCTAATGCAGCACTCCTCTGTGCTTTTTACAAATAGTTTGAGACATAGAGTGGGCAATTATCATAAATCGTGCGTCCGTATTCCAGGACTGGTCTAATTAGGGTTTTGTATATATTTTCCTTCACAGTTCTTAGAATAATACGACTACACCTAACCAAAGTATTTAAGCTAGGAGCAGCTTTTAATACTCTGTCTCGAATATGACTCTCTCAGTAGCATTTCTCGGTGAATATCATACGAAGGTGGCTGTGTGTTTTTACACGCTTTATTTCAGTGCCATCGAGCTGGAGTTTGGTATAATTGATCCTTGCTGGTTTCCTGGTAACAATTAATTGTTTTGATTTGACAAGACTAAATTTAACAGTCCATTGCTTAGACCAAGCATTAAGCATTTCCAGATCATTATTCATGATTCTGGTGTCCTCTAAGGGGTTGGTCACAACTCCCATAAGGATGGTATCGTCCGCACACAAATATATATCTGATCTTATATCATATATTATATAATTTATATAAATTAGGAACAATAATGGACCAAGTATTGATCCCTGAGGGACCCCAGCTTCAATTATGATCCAATCAGAACTTCTGCCATTGATGATGACTCTCTGTTTTCTTTTTGATAGATAATCAGACAGCCAATCAATGAGTCTGCCACAAACACCGAGAGTTCTCAGTTTATGAAGAAGTCCAATGTGCCACACCCTGTCAAAAGCTTTTGATATATCTAAAAAGCTATGTTTACATCACACCCATGTTCGAGAGCATTATAAAAATTTGGGTGTGTTACTGTGAGGAGCTGATTCATGGCGGAGTCCTTGGGCTTAAACCCTGAATTACGCCATGTTAAAAGCGTATGTTTTTCACAAATGTCATATAATCTTTTAAAAACAACTTTCTCTTGAAGCTTGCCGACAATAAAGAGTAGTGATATGGGTCTGTAGTTACTCACAGTATGACGTTCCACTTTTTTAACACAGGAGTAACGTTGGCTTCTTTCCATACTTGTGGAACTTTGCCAGTTTCAAATGACAAGTTAAAAATCTTACTAATAGTTCCTCCAATGGCTACACCAGTACTTTTTAAAATTTGGTGCTGAGTAAGTCAGGACCATTAGCCATAGATATATCTAAGATAGAAATGAGGTGTTTCACTTCTGCTGGAGATGTCGTAACACTCTCCAGTCTGTGAGGCGTGGTCATGTATAGAGGTGGCAATGCACGTGGAATGTCATTCAAAGTTGATTGTGTGGCAAAATACAGATTAAGTAAATCTGCTTTAGTTTTTGTATTAACTAGTTCATTTCCATTTATTACCAGTGTACCTATCGATGGTTTCACCTTAACACCCATGACAGATTTAATATTTTTCCAGTAACCTTTCGGGTGTATATAGTCACACATTAACTTTGTCATGAGTTTATTATGATATTCAATCTTGGCTGCTTGTCGTATGAACTTTGCGTCATATCTCCTCTCCCTGAAAATTTCATAATGAAATGGGTTTCGTGTACACTGGAAAGTTTTGTGCCATCTATTTCTAATTCGATCAGCCCTCCTACACTCATGTGTTATATATGGTTTGTTGTGTGGTCGAATAGTTACTGTTCGATTTGGGATAAAGTATGATACACACTGGAATAGTACAGTGATAAATTTATCAACAATTACATCAATATTCGGTTCATTAAATATGTCTGTGTCCATATTATTGTGCAGAGTCACATTTAGTCCTTCATAATTACCCTTTTCATAATCCCATATTTTACGAGAGTAATTCTTGTTATTAATTAAATCAAAGGCTATAATGCAGTGGTCCAAATTTACAATGGGTGGAGTGACTAACACATGTGACAGGAGACCGAGTGAATCCATGATCATGAGATCAAGTATATGTTGCACATTTGTGTCATATCTTGTGGGTTCAGTAATAACCTGATTCATGTTATATGTGTTTATCATATCATATAGTTACGTCCCATTTCACTGTTCGAGTGGTTGACGTTCCACTGGCGACATCGATCATTAAAGTCTCCTACCAACAAGAAACAGTCAGGATTTGTTGCTAGTGCGGACAGGAGTGTCGCATGCAATTTATTAATAAAGTTATCAACAGTGTTGCTGGGATTACCCTGTGAAAACGGGAGGTCGGTAATAAGTACCTAACAGAATATGTTTTCTGTCTGTTAAGATTTCTATCCAGACACTCTCACAGTCGTTATGTTCAAGGTCTAGTCTGTGCTCGACAACAAGAGCACTAGTGACATAAACCGCTACCCCTCCCCCATTGACGATTTCTGTCGTTTCTGTGAATGTCATAATCTTGGATATCAACTGCTATATCAGGTATGGAATTGTCCAGCCATGTTTCGCTGATACAAACAATATATGACTTCATAGAATGTATCACATGCGATTTGATTTCTTCAAATTTGAGAAATGAACACGTCTCATTATCATAAGTCCTCAGACTCCTAGCATTTATATGACATATGTCAATTGATTTCTTGGGGCGTTTGGGACCTGGGTTAGGATGTACATCACCTGATAACAATAGTAACAGAATCAAGATGATATTTATGCAGAATGCTCCGTTATGCTCAGTCTGAGACTTCACGTGAGGCGTCTTTTGTCTGGAATCATCGAGGCTCCACATACCAATGCGTGCCTTGTACAGATTAATAGATACACTCATGGTGGATCATAGAAAACAAAAATACACCCCAGCAGTCGATCGACAATGCTAACATACATGTCAGAATGGTGACGACAAGGTTTGAGAGATGAATGTGACACATTACTGTTCGATGACAAGCACAGCACAATCCCAACATGCATACACAGTTCCCAATATAGTTCCTTACCAACGTAATTTCGATACATCTGAAATTACAATTTACATTTATGTACATATCAGGTGAATAAAAGGAGTGAACATAGTTTATCAACTTAAGTGGTAGTACTCTAATATGTGACAGGAATAATACAGTAAAATGCATAAGCACACCATATAGTAAACACTAAGTTAAATCCATAATTGGACCGATGATGGATAATGTCACAATATGACAGAATACGTATGCATTTTACATTGATATTAATATTTTACGTGGACAGACAAGCAATGACAAATATTATGACCCGTCAGCGTGAATAATAGAAAATATTACATAAATGTGTTAAATGTTGTTAGGATAGACAGTTCAATCCTTTCTTATTGTGTCATGCCCATCCAATATTACACACACACATATAACTAATCATCTGAACAACAAAAGTGCAAGTTCTGAATACACATACTTGTGTATACATATTTCTAAACATGTGCATGCATATACATCTGCATGTATTATGCACATGCACGCACACGCACACACACACACACACACACACAGACAGTTTATATATACATACATATACACACACATACATATACATACACACATATACATACATACATATAACACAATGTCCGCTGATAAGGTCACGTGACTAACACAATGTCCACTGATGGTTATTCTAGTTTCTGGGTTTCTTGGCGAAGTAGACTCCTTACATCCATCAAGATTGTTCCCATTGTGTTATTACCTGGCCAGCGATTGTTCCTAGAGGTAGCCGTTTCCGCAGATGAACCAATGCCCCAATATGAATCATAGGGGTTTGCTTCTGCCAACTCGTGGATAGTAAAACAGCCTTTAGGTAGGGATTTTGTCGAAATGTTTCTGCAATCATGCATGCCATCAGACTTAGTGTTTTTCCTGGATCATCCCAGTCCCTTTTCCCAAAAGATTCTCCAAGTTTCTTGTGGATATGTGGGCGGGACTATTTGGGC
The DNA here is from genome assembly GCA_025642065.1 of Paralvinella palmiformis. Classification (NCBI taxonomy): domain Eukaryota; kingdom Metazoa; phylum Annelida; class Polychaeta; order Terebellida; family Alvinellidae; genus Paralvinella; species Paralvinella palmiformis. The sequence goes on from JAODUP010000564.1 coordinate 260,579, forward strand.
CGACATGGAGTAGTGAACTGCCTTATGGTAGAAATAGGTTTGTTCCACGCAGCTAAACACATTTCCGCCGACAGTGAATTTTGCCTGGTAAAAATTAGACAGTGGACATTGTGAACCATAGAAATATACAATATTGTCATTTTCGTAGCAACCAACAACAGTCTTGAGATCGTTGGGTAACTCAGCTAAATATTCTACAGTGTATGCTCTGTCATTGATGACAATACGATTGTGTCTTAGATGAGCTTTCTCTTTACACTGTTCCATAGATCTGGCCTTATTGACGATTTGCTGGAGAATTCGTCTCTGAATGGCTATGTTTTCAGGTTAAGCCTGCTTCAGGTACATTGGGCCCGGTATGAGAGCTCGCTTGTCCCAAACTAGTTGCCTGGCATAGTAGGTGGAGAATTTTATCAGGATTGGTCTGCGCTTGTCCTTTTTGTATTTACCAATTCTGTATGCATGTGCTACGTCACGGGATTCCAGGTCAATTTCAATTTTTTTCAACTTTGCGAGAAATAATGTCATCGTACCTTCGTTTTGTGTCTCTCGAACATTTGACAACAAGAGCTGAGTTTTGCATTCTTGTGATTCCAGATCAGACATACGCGAAGACAGGGAGTCCTGTTGGAGAGTCATCACATTCAGGGATTCTTTCAGCATAGTATTTTCAGCCGTTAGCTCAATAATCATTTTTCTCCAGACCCCTAATTTGGGGTTGACCTGATTGACCTAATCTTACCAGATGTACACTGTTTTATTTGGGGGACTTGGCACAGGTGATGTGTATGATTTTATTCCAACATTTGGGGCAGTTCCTTCTAGAAATTTCCTATCTACATTCAGAATAGATTCACATATCCAAATGTGTGAGTTTGTCCTAGATTGACCATGCTCCTCGCTCAGTCCGATTGTTTCTTCTTTCAAACAGTCCCATTAACTTTCATGTTATTGGATGGTTGGCAATTTTTTCTGGCCTAACCGGGGATCCAAATGCACCTTCGTAACGGGATTGGTCTATTGGGGAGATCCTGTACCATACACACACACACACACACACACACACACACACACACACACACACACACACACAACCTGTACTGTGATGAATGAGATGTATCAATAAAACTATCAACTCAACTTTGGACTATATAATGGTTTAGTTAGTGTTTATATATATATATATATATATATATATATATATATATATATATATAGTTAAATATGATATTCACTATAAGGTGCAGCCTGAATATTATCTATAATGTAACAGCCATGGCTGATTTAATGGTTTGTAATCCTTCTGGTTGAAGGTTCTCATTTGATCATCTCACTCCTGGTTGACCTTTGAATTTATCCGATGTCTCACCGATCCTGGCTTTTTTAAGCAGCTATCTCCATTGGACTATTGCCGTAAAAGATTTTTCCGACCACAGAGTGCTTTATGGGCGCAAGGACCTTTTGAATTCTTCGTAAGGGAACTGTTAGATTTCGAGAATGTTCGGCACTGAAGCCTTTTCATCACCATGGCCATTTCCCACTTTGGGCTGCGTGTGTCCTTGACGCGTAAAGGCAGTAACCTGTTTTACAATGAAATAATTTCACTGGCTATTGATGAGTGGTTTACTGTAAAACGATGTTATGAAAGTTATTGTTAGTTTCCAAGAAATATATCAAAACAAAACATTGTGCAAACATTTACAGTACAAGTTCAAGCTAGTAACATCTATGTCAGGAGAAAGTCCAGTGCTAGACAGTTATAAAATATATAGCCTTGTCCCATAAAAACACATGCTTTAGGATTTTAGGATGACAGAGTGGTTATAGCACCATGCTCCAAACCTGCACGTGGCGGGTTCCGAACTGGTTGTTTTCCTGTAAGCAATCCGTAGTTGTGACCAGATGTGACCAGGACTGAGGCTAACAACTAGTCATCTTAGTCTTAATTACAAACGGGTCTTCAGTTATTATAGAAGAGATTTATTGTTTCAAATCTGGCTCATGCGTTTATTTGTAGGTTTTGTTTCCATTGGCATGTGGCCCTTGGTCATATGCCGTAGATCGGACTAGTGCCGAGACTGATCAACCGAACTGTTTCTCGTCGAGGTGAAGAGTGTTGATTTAGGATCCGAACTCGACATAGATGTTCTTTTCCTGTGTGTGCACCATCTAAAGACCTCGGCATTCTGCTGTATCAAGCAAATTCGCAGAAGGAATCACTCTGTTGTAGATGCTTTTCAGACAGGTTTGAGTTCATCGAGTGGAGTATTTGTCGTGGTCGGATCTACTAATGGACTCACAAATATTTGGCCATCCAAAGGTCAGAGCATGATCAAAACTGGGGATTTTTGGCATATTCGTCTAACACCCATCCATGGATAAGACTGATTGTGGACGCCCCTCCCTCACCCCGAACTAGCTGTCATTCACATACGATTATATTGTCATCCATCCACATTTATACTGCATGTGTAGAAACAATACCAGATATATCATATTAATACATCTGACTAAAGTATTTCCATATTTCAGAGCAGCAAGTATCAATTTCCCTTTTGAGGCAAATCTTCCCGTTTTGCTATCTCCCCATGTTCCCGGTGATACCTCAGAGTTCAGGGATTAGAATTAGCGACCCGTCGCCTCCTAAATGGAGTCAGCGAGGAACAACCATTTTGTACCAACGCGTCGTGACGCCATCAATCAACACTCACTTGCCGTTGTTCACGTTAGATCCGTCTCTGTTTCAGAATACTGGGCAAGCTGCCAACCGCCGAATCACAATGTCAGACTCGGGAAGAGCTGCCAATTCACATAATCTATATAGACATTGTTGGCTTGACGCAGTTCAAGAGGCGGGTTAAAGCCGGATATGGAAAGTTTAGGTAGCGAAGGCTGCTTTGTGCATTACATGTGACAGAGTAAAATATGTGTATCTCAATCGTAATGACGACCTGCTCTGTGTCCTCATATTTTTGCCTTAATCGTCAGTCCTATCCCCTCCCCCATTTTTATCTTCCTCTCCTCTTCTTTCTTCAAATTTTATTCATTTTTTGACATTATATATCTACATTTGATACAATCCCGTTGATGATGGTGCCTTTTATTTATGGGATGTTGACATTATTTTGTTTTCTTCATACGTCAGTTATTTAAAATACTTCAGTAGACATCGTCTGTCTTAATCTTGTTGTTGTACCTACTCTGCATCTGTATTATGCTTTTTGTGTACCTTTGTTCTCTCTTATCTCCATCAACCTCTGCATGTGAGTGTGTGTGTGTGTGTTTGTGTGTTTGTGTATGTTGATACTCTTGTTTGCCAATGCTGTGGTTCTTTTGTGATCTTGTTGTGCCTGTTGCATTTCTTGAATTGTATTCTTATAGCTAGCGGTGTTATGTGCCTGTGATATGAATGTTGCGCGCCCACACTGCACCATTTGTGTACATCACTGAGCCTTTGAGACCCAGCTTAAGCTGACTGGACCTAGATGAATCCAGTCATTGGGATTATCCACTGATGATGGAAATTGTCCATTATTTCGCTGTCCGATGCTGCTGAGCCCCAATTGACCACCAACCGCCATTCATTCCCACTGGTGCCTATGTCAAACTACACAGGTCCCCGTCGAGTAATTAAAACAATCCACTACCAGTGGGTTATCATCACATGCACGCACACACACACACACACACACACACACACCCACACACACATCATACCTTGATGTACTCCATTATTGAGTCACCATTACCATGGAGCAATATAATGTCTTCAGATTGTGTATAATTTTTGGCTAGGATACCCTCCTCTCTCTGTAGAACATGGACTGCCAACATTTTTAATAAACTCAGCTTATTACACACAATTAATTATTTATTGGGAAAATGACAAAGATATACAATTGTTTTCAAGAGAACTAATATTGTTAATCTAAAAAACAAAACAACAACAAACACATACCTAAGCTGTAGTTCTTAATTATGAATATTTTGCTATATTTATTTTAGACCACAGTAGATGTACGTAGTACATTCCTTACCGATAAGAAATAACCTAAAAATAGAACAATAAAGTGACGAATAATCCAATGGCAATAAAAACGTACATTGTAGCTCATTCGTGTTAAGTTGCCGCCTGTGTACATTTTTCCAAGAAATCATTTTAGACTGGCTCGAGGGGGGATATTTAATCCATTGGGGTGGGTCTTAATTCGGCTTGTTAGCAATAGAATGTATAATTGTGTTGTATGGACCATTCCTGGGTGATAAAGCCTTAAAATATAGCCATATTTAACCGGATCTGTTCGTCAACATTCTGTCCAAATACCTGTGAATGTACCAGATGACATAATTCCAGCTAAAGAATATTAATTTAAATAGGACATAATTCACCTCATCAAGGTAAATTTTGACCCTGAAATTCTT
>JAODUP010000564.1:270000-290438 GCA_025642065.1 Paralvinella palmiformis
GTAGTTTATCCCAGCAATGGCTCATGAAAGTTAGGAAATTAAGGATTTTCGGAACATTTTAATGGAAATATGATATCTGGTGGTTAGAATTGTTTGTTATGTTATGTTTACTGTGAAATTTCTTTTCCTGTCACTTTTAAAACAGCAACATTTTATTCACACACACACACACACAACACACCTGTGTCATGGTATTAAGACTAATTAGCTGGTTGTTTAATCTTGACACAGGTCACACCAAGGTCATATCACTTGGGGACCACTTTCAAGGGAAATGTGAAATGCTAATAGCAATACTAGGATTGGATGGCAGAAGCTGCAGTTGAGCAGTATTACCATATAGAGACTATGTTAGTGGTGGAAATAACATTTACATATTGTTAAGAAAATATCCAAAACAAGTCAAAACTAAAATCGGACACCTGAACTTGTGGCATTTGTTGTCGTGGTTGGTTTGTTTCCAAAAATATGTTAAGAAAACACACCTAATTAATAAAAAATTTACAGAATTCCCCCTGACCGAAAGTAATTAAGTTTAATAAGCATGCCACATTTGTTAATGTCGTGTTTCATCAGTGTATTTGGTTTTGCTGACTGTGCCAAGAGTAATCCCCGGTGAATGACGGTACTTCCACAGTGCATATTATATGAAGTATCACCAGGTATTTGGCTCTATAAGCCAAGTGTCTCATATATTCTATAAGCTAATAGTTCTGTGTGATCAATATCTCGGTAGTTATTTACTATTCTGCCTGATTTAATTCACCATCAAAGAATCCATAGCCAATATCTTGATCAGTAACTTCACTGCGTTGTTGTCAAATTTTCTAAGAAAACCTTGTCTATTTTTTTCACTGTACAAACTTGCGAATGAAACATTCATTTTAGTGAATTCAGTACGCAAAGAATGTTTGCTGTAGTTTTGTGTTATTTCTGTTGATGTGGTTGGTTTTCCTTTCTAGTTGACCATTCAAATGATATTTCACAAAACGTCCACGTCTGGATTGAAATCTGACTCAGACCTGTGTTTGTGAAGCATCTTTTTAGCACATCCTTTCTAAGTGTTATGCGCCGAGGCTAAATCAAGTATTCACCCTTTCTTTATATCCCATACACAGGTCAGACCTTACATGCCATACGAGTTTACAAAGGAGGGAATGCTACAGAGGTTGAATGCCTACATAGAACATCAGGACTTCTGCACAGCCAGTCTACCACAGTGGCCCCCAACGGAATCTGTTATTGTCATAGCTGGTGAACTGGGCAAGTCTTGTAAGGACACATGTAGACAGAGAGGTAGGTGTTAGACATCTCAAGGGTTCAGTGGTGGAACGTTTGCAGTGAACAATTGCATTTGCCTGTGGCAGGCTATGAAGAGAATGGGTTCGCCAAGAATTTAAAAAACCATGTTAGATCGTGTAACATTGGAGTAACATAAGTGACAGTTCGGTTCTGATCCACCAATCACTCACTGAGTTTTCACATTCTCCAAGAAATGTGATCTATTATAGTGTTTGGTTCTAAATGGTAGTTGTATTTGGTATATTACTAATGGTGTTGATGAAAGTGAAAGATTGTGCAGCGTTTCCTGGAGGCGGGCTGTTGATTGCAAACAAGTTGAGTCAATTGGCCCAAATAATATGCAAATGGAAGCAAATTCTCCCTATTAGAAATGTACAATCTTACATCAACTCAACTCGCACGGTGGCATAGAACTCGGTTGGCGGGGCCATACATATCATTGTTTAATTCAGCGATACATTGATCCACGCAGCTGTTTGTATAGAGACATTTTTGCACAGGTGGCTTTTATTTTGCGTTTAATGTTACCTGACATAATTGTGGTGTTTCAGCCACTCCAAGATTCCGAGCAGCTGAAACGCTTTGCTGGCTGTCAATCCATTTAGTAAAACGAACCAAAAACGTTCACCTTCAAAACTATATGGTCCACTGAACATACAGTACTCACAGACATTTATACAAGTTCACATTTTAATGAACACAGATATGGTATAAGCTGATGGATTGTCTTTATACAGTAGTCCACATGGACTATTTTGTCTGATGTATGACATCATTTTCCGCAGTTTTCTTATGTTTACAGTCCAAAGTTTGTTTAATGTTTACAGATAATTATATGATATTTATTATTATTCTACCACTACCAGTATTATTACTGCTACTACGACGACGGCGACAACGGCTGCTACTACTATGACTACTACTACTGGTGCTGCTACTGCTATTAATACTGTCAAATTAATTGTTGCTACAGAACCATAAAATTCCTTATAAATTATGTTTACATTTCAAACAATGTTTATGTTTACAATTCTCACCTGGTACTGTAATTTAAACCTGCTGTCCCCATATTGTTCATTTGCTGTTCAGTTGTTGTTTATCCTCCTCACCTGTTGTGTTTACGTGTGTTTACAGATCTGATATGTGAGCCATCGTATTTTAAAGTCATCAACAACAGGGTAACCATTGAGAAGCACATAGGACAACTCTGTGCTGACGTCGTGGAGGGGGAGGATATATACTTTCCGGCATTCATTCCGGCATCCCAGAAATGCATTATACAGCGTCAGTTGATGTTGTTCAGCTGTGTGGGCGAGGTGGCTGACTTGTCCAGGCTGTGTCCATGTCGAGATTACATCCCCGGACAGACAGCACTGTGTAAACATTGTCTGTGATATTGTCGGGGTGGGGGGTGGGTCCTGTGTAAACATCTCATACGATACCCGTTTTGTCATGGTCCCATCTGAATATTTCATATTGTATCATTATGTAAGTGTTGTGCGTGGGCAGTTTGTATGATTTTTGACTCATCACAGATGTGTGTAGATATCACATTCACTATCGATGTGCCTGTAATGAGTGTAAACATCGCGTATGGCTTGATCCAGACGCGAGTCACTTGTATTTATTTTACACGACGTTGGATCAGAATGTTTTCTAAACACTGTGTCATTGTGTAACAGGTCGACGTGGTGTCATTGTGTAACAGGTCGACGTGGTGTCATTGTGTCACAAGTCGACGTGGTGTCATTGTGTCACAGGTCGACGTGACCATTTCATCAAATATAATTTTGCCATATATCATTATAGACATTTCATATATTTATCGTTCGGATGAATCTTAGATGAGCATGACTATCTGATCCATGTTTACAGGTGATGCCATTCATTATCAGATTATGTAGATGATCACGATTGTGTGACAATCTCTCTCCTGTGATGGTGTGTGTTTGTATGCACGAGAATGCATGTGTGTGTGTGTGTGTGTGTGTGTGTGTAAACAGATTGATGATTGTGTACCATATATTAAGGTACCCAGGACATGTTAGTAAGCTAACGGATTCGTGTTTAAGGCTAACAGTTATTTTGTGTCGGTGAAAATCAATCAGTGTAGGTGGAAGATAAGCAAAATAGATTATAGACACTAATATTTCAGTCTCTATCTGTGTCTCACTCTGACTATCGCTGTGTGACCAGTCATGATGCCCGACTAGTCGATTGTTAGATTCACAGTGTGTGTGTGATGCAGTATATTTTGGGTAATAACCCAGAATCGGTATTCAAGTAATGCCACCTGTAACCCATAAGTGTTCTGCCCGTCCGAGCCAAAATAATATTGTGTTTTTCAAAGTTTTAATAAATATACTCTGGACTAATTGGTGTTCACTAGTCACTGATCAACGGGGCATACTGTTTGTGTTTATACATTATGATATGGGGTAAGAACATATACGTCCTCTGCTCTTTGTGTACTGGCAAGGTCCCAGGTTTTGGCACGCCATAACAGACTGGAGTGTATTGCTTTCGGTCTTGGTTCAAATTCTGGATCTATACGTGTCTTAGTGGTCGCCTCAACCGTAATTTGCGTACTTGGTCTGGGCTATGATGAACTGTCTCTCTCTCTCTCTCTGTGTGTGTGTGTGTGTGTGTTGATGGTGATATGATTAGATTTGACATTTTAGAAGTCAGTTTTCCAGTATTATATGGACCAGCACGGTCTGGTAACATCCCCAATTCCCAGGCAGGTATATGGTTTTGTGCAGCCTTGATGTGGCCCAGAAATGTTACGGTAGCTTCTCGTTGTCGTATTACATAATATAATGTGCTAGTCAACCAGCAGTCAGAGGATGGTTGGGACTTCGTCAGATTCGAATCACCATCTCATCGCGTTCTGGTTCGTCGCTTTCTCTCCTGTGCTGTTGTTATTCGATCAACTATGGCAAAGATTGTAGCCATCTTTGGGTGGTCTAGCGTGTGGAGGGATGTGTGTGTGTGTGTGTGTGTGTGTGTGTGGTGAGTTGATCTAAGGTAATTGTGTTGGTTGTGGGTGATACAACAATAGTCGGTATTATATGAGAGATAACTGGTTGTAACATAATGTGTTTTGTGTGAATGGTATGAGTTATCTCGCTCTCATTTTAATGTCTAATTATATATATATATATATATATATATAGAAAAATACGTGTTCACTGTGTTTTAGTGTTCGAACTCCGTATATATGTGTGTTTGTTCTTTACGTGGTCACTATCATAAGACACTTTTCTCATTATGTGTTATTTTTTTATGATACGCGTCATTAAGATCTTAGCCAGGTGATAAAGAAGCAACACACACAAACAAGGCAATAAATTTGATCTCGTTTGATTATTTTCTCCCACGATGCTATATTTTTCTACTCAGTGAAGCGCCTTCGGCAGGAAGTAGAAATTTGATTGGCCTTGAGAATAGTTCGTCGGCGTTTTTTATAGAATGGAAAGTTAGCGAAGCCTAAGTGACCGATCAGCAGCTGACATTGAAGTCACCCGATATTACAGTCACTGCATGGTACTCTCACTTAGTATAGCGCCTTAGAGCAATCTAACTACAGATTATATAGGGTGTTATGGAAATTTCGTATATTATTATTATTATTATAATTTTTTGTTACAGCCATCTTTTAATGAGAGCATGATGCCGATTGTCATCGAGGAGGATATGTTAGTCTGTGCCAACTAATAATAAACAATGAGAAAACTCCCAATCTTCAGAAGTCCCGTCTTTTTTTGTTTGTAATTTACCCACATAAAGTGGTCGCCACTTGTGGCGCTGCGCCGCAAACTTCCAGTTCTGGGCTCGAAACCTGGTTCTACGGGATATTTCATGCAAACGGATTACATTTTTGTGGGTAGTTGCCCTCAGCTATACGTCCCTGCTTATTACCTCACCTGATCCGTACAGTCAGTTGACGTCCCATTTTTTTTTTAAATATGGCTCATCCGGCGCCTCCGTGGTCTAACTGGTAGCGTGTTGGATCACTGATCACTACCACGGAGTTCGAATCGCGGCATGGGCATATCTGAAAGGTGTTTCATCTTTGACTTTCGCCTCATTACCTTTGGAGGCTGCTCAGCCCATTTAGCCTAGCATGGGCACAAAACTAGCTGCAAAACATCAGCATCATCATCGCGAATGAAGGGAAGCATCTCCTGGCTTTATACGAAAGACGGTGATTAATGATTGTAGACCTTTAACGTTAAAATTGATGTATCATTGTTTGACACCTTTTAGTTGATGTACTTCCATTAACAGTTTTGAATGTTGTAACAAAAACATTGACATGTTACATTTGACAAAGATATTAAGTCGGCTTATTGTTTTTATTATACTATTTTGTACTCACCGTGCATGTGTTAGTCTCAGGTTAAGTTATTTATGAATGATCTAATTGTTATAAGTAATCATATCTGGCTCTTTGATCAGCTTCTGAGGTGTAAAATTACCTTTCAATTTCAGTTAGTTTCGGTTTCGTTTACCATGATATGTATAGAAAATTATAGAAAGGAATATTTGTCGCGTATTCCTCGATCCGTGTTGTCTTTACAAAAGTTGATAAGCCAAAGGTGGCCCGTGTTTATTTACCATGTTATTGGACGAGGTGTGTATTAGTTAGACGAAGTAACATTCCATGTTGTGTGTTGAACTGTGTATGAATCATGTGACGGTTGAATAAAAATGCCTGGGGAAAAGCCGCGTTCGTGTTTATCAGATTGCATTGATTGATTGATTGGTGTCCAGTTCCATGTCCCGTTTGATCATTAGCTACTATAAGAAATTGTTTGTGGCTCGCGTTTTTCAGGGATTCCTATATGGATTCGGGATTTAGAATTCGTCCTCTCTGGTCGTCGTAAGAAGCGACCAAAGTGAGATGACGCTGAGGAGAGTGTTTGTTCATGTTAACGTGTCCTTAAGATCTATTGGTAACGTGTCGGATCACAGATCACTACCACCCGAGTTCGAATCTCGGCGTGGGTGTTTCATATTTGACTTCCCTTTATTACCTTTAGAGGTCGCTCGGTCCATTTAGCCTACCATGTGCACAAACAATCATCCTTAAGTTCTATTCAGCCAGTATTTTGGCGGCTGCCGTTCGTTCCCCGAAATATACCTCCACTGAACAATTCTTTGAATGCCACTTCTTTTAATAGATTCCTGGTGTCCTTCAGTTTTATTCGAGCCTTATGACTGAGCAAGAGGGTTAGGATTTCGTACCTTTCAACCAATGAAAGTACAGATAATATATTCTAAAACAAAATTAAGGTTACGTTGTTATCGTAAGGCAGACCTTTTACCGCGGTAACAATTGTATATTTATATATTGGGAATTTTTTTTCTTCAAAATAAACTTGAAAGAAAACTAGACCGAACAAGGCCGCCGATTTGATGGAAAACAAGTTCCAACTTCCGGTTGGGGCAAAGAGGAATGCAGACTGCAAAATCAGATTTATAAACATGGTGGATTCTTGTCGTGCGGTTGGCTGCATAAGCTTTGGGCGTGGAAGTAATATAAAAAGAATATCTTTTCATCGGTAAGTATAAGGAACACATTTAAAATAACTGTTAAAGCGTTTTTTTGGCGGGTAATTAAGCTGAACTATTATTATTATATTTAGCCTATTCCACAACTCCCGGCCCGTCTCTGGCGTTTGATCCCAGCTAAACTAGATCTACGGACTTGCATAAAACGACATTTACATATTTCATGACATATAATAGGACAGGAATAATACAGATTTTCTGCAAACAGAAAATTCTAATGCACACACCACAATAAATGTCCGTATTCATAGGTTCAAAACTCGAAGCGTAGCCGCTTCAACGTTGCTTTTTGCCCCTACCGGAAGTCGGGACTGTTTGGTCATGCGGCCCAACCAAACACCACTGAGTGCTCGGTCTAGTTTTATTTTCAGGTCAATGGGAATAACTATATAAACAGTCATTTTAGGGGATATCCCGCCATTAAATCCACCATTTTTTCAATTATTCGCATCTCTAGTTAAAGGTGCTTTCCATTTTCAATCGGATTACGATGATAATATTTTGGAAAAATTCGATCTTGCCCACGAATTTGTCTGTATGATAAAAAGTTGAATGTTGGCGCTTCATTGAAAGAAAGTTGACATTTCTGGGCTAGTCTGGCTTGATACGATCAAAAGAAAAATACTGCTATAGTTGTGCAGAAACAACGCATAGAGGGCGTGACATATGAATTCCTGTTTGACTTTGGAGTACTGCACACCGACAACAAAAATGTATATCATAGACGGCCAGCTATTTGCTGAGCGAATGACCAGTTGTAACATTTCCAGTGATTGGTTACTATGGATCAATGGGATGTTACAACTTTATTCCCTGATCAGGTGATCCTGTCGCGGATCCGGGGTGAAAAGGAAGCGATGTGCTCGGCCAACCACCGTGTTGTATATGTATGTATGTATGTACGTACGTACGTACCTATATATATATATATATATATATGTGTGTGTGTGTGGGGGGGGGGTGCGTCGAGGGAAAATAAACCGTGGAATTGGTCTGAATAACTTCATGACTCGAATCCGTGACCTTCGATCCACCGACCTGAGCTTTGCCACTCGACCATCGACTGTGATCTATTAAACGATTGATAAAGGCGTTAGCGAGATAATCGATCAGCGAGACGGGGGGGGAGGGGGTAGTATTGATACGGCAACTCTCCAAAAACAAACATTCACCGACCAATAGGAAAAAAGATGATAATTTATGGCATCAACCGAACTCGGTTGATCGTATGAGAACAGACGGCACTCAGTCGTCATCAGCTACTGGCGAAATGAAGATGACGCCGCGGGATCCGGTCCATTTATAACCCGATTCGAGTCTAGTAGACCACGGATCGTTGTGGCAGTAATGCGGCGAGAACGCGGGCGCTTCGTTAAGGTCCATTCGACTTAAACGGTCTCTTGCGCTATGTAAGATTTCGTGAGTGGATGGAAGAGCACCAAAGTGGTTATCAGGATCGCAAACAGGAACAGCCAGAAGAACAATCTGTCGAAGATCTCAGCCATTCGCGTCCAATCTTTTGAGTAATCCGGAGCTTTCTCGTCGGTTTGTCGCGTTTTCGGCTCCTTCGCGTCCGAGGCCCGCTCCGAGTCTCGGACGCGGTGATTAGTCTGCTCATGCGCCACGCCCGGGTATCGATGGGCGGGGTGGGGGGCATTGAGGGAGTTCCGCAGCACCCACGGTGATTCGAACGCGTCCTCGCCCGTGGAGCCGTCAGCTCGCTCGGCCGATGTCGAGTTATCCGGCGGCCGTTTGGCCTGATTCTGGAGCTCAATTATGGCCGACGTCTCGTCGATGTCGTTCTCGAAGCCCGTGTAGCTTCTCCGGAAGAAGCTGCCGTTGGTCGAGCGAGCCTGACGTCGCCTCTCCGGTGTCGTCGTCGACGTGGTTTCCGCCGTCTCTTCCCTCTCGGCTGGCCGCATCTTTCGGCTGATGGAGCACATACCCATGGCACGAGCCAGATAGCAGAGCACCACCTTCTTGGCCCAATCCGGCACCGGTCTGTCTGTTATGTGATGAAGGTTTAACACGAACACCGTCAGAACCATGGAGAGCGTCGTTATGGCCATCGTACACGTCAGATAGATACCTGGACAAGTAGAAACGACCAATAATAATAATAATAATAATAATAATGGCCAAAATGGCAGTTATTTAACGTGGCTTAGCTATCTCAAATGCAAATGAGAGAGACGCATATGATCTATAATTTACAGCTTCACCGCGGGGACTAATTGTAAATAAATTTAGAATTTACAATATATGACATATTCGGCGGAGAAAACATAGCCAGTTGCCTGGTTGGATGAAATACCCCCCCCCCCATCTATAATGCCACGGTCAGGATTGGAACCTCCGACCTTCCGTATAGCATGACCAGTCCCACGCTCTTACCCACTAGGCCACAGAGGCGGTTGTAAAATAAAAGGGAACTTATGGACCTGCAAGTTTGTTCAATTATCAGACGGGAATATCAAATAATGGTTAGGTTAGTCAATGTGAAACATGTTTGTCTACGTTATGGGTCTCGTTCCGGTCATCTATATTTCGGGTATATCCAGATTTAGATAATAATATATCCTTCTCCACGCCTCGAATCAGGTCAACGAGGAATGCATTTTCATTTGAAATACCGTGACATACTACTGTCTTTCTTGGATATATATATATATATATATATATATATATATATATATTCTATCAACGGTTATGGAGTTCGCTGGTTCCGCGGCGTACATTGGGCGCCTCTATGGTCTAATTGGGAGCGCGTTCAACCACAGATCACTACCACCCGAGTTCGAATCTCGGCGTGGGTATATCTGAAGGGTGTTTCATCTTTGACTTCGCTTCATTACCGTTGGAGGTCGCTCGGCCCATTTAGCCTACTGTGTGCACAAAAGGGTCAAAACGGACCAATATATAAAGAAACGGAACTGAGATCAGAAGATTTGGGGTAATATTTACTACTACTTGGGTCTGTTTCGGGAATTCTGCGTGCCCATTTTTACGTACCTAAGAGCGGGATGTGATCCGAGGTTTTCGGGATCTCTCCGGCAACGTTCAGCAAGAAGATCCGGAACGACAAGAGAACGACGACTCCGATCTGGACCTTCTGTCCGGGAGTACAGAAAAATATTGACAACAACAACACTGACGTCATGATACTCGGCAGGATGACGTTCAGGATGTAGAACGTGTGACGTCGACGGAGGTAGATCCAGAACCTGACGTTCGAGTAGCGCTCGTTAGGACAACATTTGTACGAGAACTCTTCCCGTTCAACCTGAAAGCGGAGTGACTGAGTTTATTTTATTTTTAGTCCTACCTGAAACATATGGCTGAGTAGCTGAGAACCATCCCACAAACGTAGGTCACTCGATTCGATTCGAACCTCGAGCTGCAGGTTTATAACGCCATACTCTACCCACTGTGTTATAACAGTATACTTGAGACATAGTGTTTATGTGTGTGTGTGGTTTTTTTTAGCTGTGTGTGTGTGTGTGTGTGTGTGTTGTATCTGTCTGACTGTCGGTCGTCATGACAACGGAGATCACCGATGAGCATAGCTCAGTAACGTAAGGTCATAGGTCAGCGGTTATTGTCGGCATCCAACGTTCCACTAACAATAACAGTGTTAGTTCCCGGATGTTGTATGATATTAGCACCATACGCTCCTCCTCCTCCTGTAGAGGAAGCTGTAACGTTTGGCGCCATCTTCAACTGGTGATTGATTGATCGATTGATTGATTTACCACAAAAAACGATCAGGTCAACCTAGTAACCTGCTACCCGATTATATAAGTCCGACCGTAATGGGCAGATGACCGCTTTACACAGGTATATCATACTTATTCGTGTATTTATTTTAAACTTAGTCCAATCGATAAAGTAATGTACTGAAAACATTGAGAATTCCGGTTCCAATCCCCGTCATATCTGTGTTCGTGGAATGTCGTTCAGGTCCAACAGCCGTATATGTTCCAAGTGCTATCCGAGCCAGGGCTAAATAAACTACTCACTGACTTACTCACTCACTCATTCATTATTAGTACGATATAGATTATTAAATATCGTCCGAACAAGTCGTCACTTTATCGCTTATAATGTTTCTTATTTCGGACCGTATCATATATCGTAACATGTTGGTTTCGGGATCTAGAAGTGCTCGTTTTTGTTAATGTCATAGGGGGAAGAGGCAACTAAGGGGCAACTCACCCATTCACTTACTCAATCATTAATTTATTCCCCATTCGTAGTTTGAGCGCCTCCGAAGTGGTAACGCGTTGGATCATAGATAACTATCATCTGAGTTCGAATCTATGCGTGGGCATTTCTGAAGGGTGTTTCATTTTTGACTTCGCTTCATTACCTTTGGAGGTCGCTACCCATTTATCCTATCGTGTGCACAAAAGTGGCCGTAAAACATCAATCATCATCAGACATAGTTGTGGGCAAGCGCGTTTGGATACAAAACCTTAGAAACCCGGTTCAAATCTGAACCTAGTCTGTTGGTAATTTCGCGAAGCTGTAGCCAGCCTGTGATAACAAACCCAATCGGCTCGCAACACCACTCAGCGGATTATTTTCAAATTACTCGACCGTTGACAAATCATCTACCTAGAGAATAACTGTTCGACAATCAGCTGTTTTCCGATAAACTGTTGTTTTCGACTGAATTGTTCAGGATTCGACGTTTCTTATTATGATCGACTTTTTTTCCTTCTGGAACAGTGACTGGTTTAATGAAATGAATTACTGCGGATGAGTCAGCGAATGAGTGAGGGGGATGATTGTTCTAATTAGCTTCAGCGCTACTAGAGCCTCTCAAAATGATCAATAAAGGGCTCCCTAGAAAAGTTGTGTGATTTAAATCATCTGATTTAAATAATTTCATTTAAATAATTTCATTTAAATAATTTCATTTAAATCGCTGCAAATTGTTTTTTTTTTTAAATCATACATTTTTATTTTTATTACTTTTTATAATTATTTTGTGATGAATTGGATTGTCATTGAATATTGCATTTTTTTATTGGGTAAATATAAAAAGGAAAGTTTATTTAAAATCAATTGTTACTCACACTAGATCATGATTGTACACATATTTATAATGGAATTGCAATTCGACTTCAACACCATATCATAGTCGTACTAATCAGTGACAGTTCTCCCAAATCTATGGTTCGGATGATGCTGGGAGATCAACCTGCCTCAAAGGTGGTAATTTGGGGATGATCTGACACATGAAGTCACATCTTTTCTATGCTTTAACTGTATCATTGAGTTAATGTTAAGCACTTGGTGTTTAGCCAGGATGGGTATATAAGGTGAACAGTGACAAAGATTCACTATTGATGGTTATCTCATGCTGAATATATACCAGAAACCAAACCTAACTCTGCAACTTTGAGATTACAATATTTTATCTATATATATATATATATATATATATATATATATGTATATATATATTGATACTTGTCAACTTCACAATGTCTGGCAGAAAACAGGATAGTGTGTGATTATGCTTTGATAAGACTAAAGAGTATAAAAATCTGTTTAAATTTTAAAAATCTGATTAAAATATAAAAAATCTTATTTAATTTTTCTAATTCTTTTTTAAAATCTGATTTTTTTTAATCGTGATTTTTCCCCTCAACCCTGCTCCTTATGGAAATGAGATAATGAGGCCGAAGTTTTCTTGTTGAAGGCTGAAACATCTCCCAGACACAAAGTAACAATGGAATTGTATCAGTGCACTTGGATTTTTGAAATTTATGTACCTTGACAATTGACGGATGGAAGTGTACTCGACAGGAAGTTTGTCTACACTTATATACTAGCTCAGGTAAACGTATTGTTCTTAACCTCGAGCAAATGGGGGAACTTTGATCATCTTTAGGCTCTCTGTGTCAGGCGTATTTCTCTTTACAGTTGGTATTGTTAAAGAAGTTCTTCAGAACCATTAGATCCTGTAGTTATGGCAGGAGATTGGGGCCGTCTTTAAACTGGGCAATATCCGTTAATTATTATTCTCAATGCAAATGTTACTGTTTTACGGCTACTTTTGTGCACATGGTAGGCTAAATGGGCCGAGTGACCTCCAAAGGTAATGAGGCGAAGTGAAAGATGAAACACCATTCTGACATAGACCGGTCGTGGTTTGAACCCAGGTGGTATAGATCTGTGGGCAACCGTGCTACCAGTTAGGCCAAAGAGACGCCCTACATGTATACATACATACATATATAATCTAAATGCATACAGACCTACATACACACAAAGATACATACATACACACACACACACACACACACAGAAGAAGAGAGAGAGAGAGAGAGAGAGAGAGAGAGAGATGTTGATACAAACACACACACACAATATCTGACCTCAGTAGCAAATATATTCCATTCACCGTTGTCGTTGTAAGAGTCCATATTAACAGTTTGCTTCAAGTTAGTCAAGTTCATCTTAAACGTGTGATAGGACCAGGCTCCAAACGTCAACGAACATACTTGCTCATCAAATGGATAATAAGTTATATCGATAGTACACATCGTCTTAAAAACACCTGGTGGAAACACATTAAATGTAAAACGCACATAAATCGAACGTTAAACAAAAAAACAAAATACCCCACAAAAACAACACATCAAACAAACAATTAGCATTTACTTTTTCTTTACAGATATACAGATTGAGAGCAATATTTGATGTCAATGTTTATAAAGAAGCGGCGCTAATCGAGTAGGTATATTGGTTTTCTTGTTCAAAATATTATTCCACGTTCACTGACAAACCGACCTCCTGGCTCCCAGTGTACTTCTCCCTCGTGGGTGATCACGGCACGAAATTGGTGATAATCTTCATAAATCTTCTCCGCTCTGTGTAAAAAGAGGTTACAGTAAAACACCCTTATTATACCGAAAACGTCAGTTGTAAAAGATGGCGCTTTCCGAACGAGAAATGCATCTTTACTGCACTACACCCTGTCAATTAATTTAAAACGATTTAATTAATAAACAATTGCCTGATATCATTTTCAAAAGATTACAATATTAATCTGATATCTAACAAACGAGCCTAACTTACGAGAATAATCGAAATATTCGAAACCAACCCTATAAAACGTCAACCGTGAAGCGTATCGGATCACGTGACGTCAATGTGCCCGTGTAGATGTACAGACACGTATGTTGTTCGGGATCTGTTTTCGTAATTTTTTCTATTGTACCGAAATATCGATTAACTGGCTATTGAACGATTGGACTATCGAACAGGCGAATTACAAAGATATCCTGGAACTATACGCGAAATGGACATCGTGCTTGCGTGTGTGCGTGCATACGAGAGCGTGTGTGTGCGTGTGTGCGTAGATTATTATAAAATGTTTATATCCTTGTTCGAACACTATATACTGGTTAATACAGAGTTAGTCGTGTTATTGTTATTAATTAGTATTTTCTAATAAACACAACAACATAAAAAACTATTTGATACTATATCGTCTGCTGTTGTTGTTGTTGTTGTATTTTAGTTATCATCGATTGTTAATGTATCATCGATTGTTATTGTATCATCGATTGTTAATGTATCATCGATTGTTAATGTATCATGCGATTGTTAATGTATCAGCGATTGTTAATGCATCAGAGATTGTTAATGTATCATCGATTGTTAATGTATCATCGATTGTTAATGTATCATCGATTGTTAATGTATCATCAACAATAGCCACTAATAGCTAGTGTCTCGGCTAAATCACGTTTTTAAGGCTTTGGTCTAAATGGCAAATTATCGAAACCCCGAAAGTCCGCCCCCCTCGAACCCCACCCCCCAAACATACCGGCATTTAGGGCTCCGGTTATTCGACTAATAACTGATACATTTGGTTAAATATTAGCTCGAATAAGAACACACGATAACATTTCCAAACTAGATCCCGGTAAGGGGACAGCGTAGTGTGTGGTTGGCGAATAAAAATAAATGTTTACAAATTCTACACAATTTATATCGTGTCTTCAACTGTTTTTGGGTACGCCATATAGTTCGCACAAAAGTTGTGTATAGTTACAACGCCCCATAGAAACGAATATGGGTGGACAATACCATAAGTCCAAGGACGGGGGGGGGGCGTTAATTTCCTTTTCTCACACTACAAGAACATGCAGTCAGTTTGACATCAGTGGTGAGAATTCTCCATCTCACCACAAGCCTCATTTTTAAAAACTAACACATTAATTAAAAAGTATGCAACAAAATTAGTCAATTGAAAAACGTTCATGTATGAATAACTCGCTATTTTCATACAAAATAAGCTTTGAGGCGCCGCTCACTTTGTTGACAAATTTACTCGCGAAATTTCCAGTGATTGCGCGCAAAAAGTAGTTCGGCACGTCATGTTTCGAATATCATATTCACTGTGCTTAATGAAAACATGAATGACTAAAATTAGTGACGGCGTAGGAATACACTTGGTTCTTTGGTGAGTTGACGCGGGCGTTTTCAACACTAACAAGAAATTGAAAGATGTCAGCTGCTGTAGTGGAATGAGAACGTATTTGCCCAGAGCTAGTTTTACGAGGTATTGTCGTGTGACAAAGTGCATTTCACATCCTTTGTCGTGCGGCTCGTGAGAGATTACCGGTGACCTGTGGTGAGATTTTTCGTTCTCACACTCCAAAGGATGTGAAATGCATATAATCTCATTTCATTTGCGGTGTTTCTGGAAGACAGCCAATCTATGGTCAAACAACATATCCTACAACATATACTCTATCGTGATGTTATATTTATAATGATGATGATGATGTTCGGTGCTTTACGGCCACTTTTGGGCATAAGGTAGGCTAAATGAAGCGAAGTCAAAGATGAAAGACTCTACAGATATGCCCACGTCGAGATTCGAACTCGGGTGGTAGTGATCTGTGATCCAAAACGCTACCACTTAGACCATATATATATATATATATATATATTGTGTGTGTGTGTGTGTGTGTGTGTAATATACCTATTTTTTACTACCTATTAATTTTCAATTAATCTATACCACGTGATGCCTGCTGTCGAATAGAATATTAGAGTAGTTGTAACTTTAGACTGTCTGTTGCTATTATTATTATTATTATTATTATTATTATTATTATTATTATTAATGCGTGAACAGCGAAACCACAGAAATTTTAAAAAGACGAAAATCGTATAAACATTTCTAAAAGACATATTTGTTATCTGTACCTGTTAATCTTGTGGCATTTACCTGTTTTCTTATTTCAATATTTAAAATAACGTCATTCGTTGGAACATCAAAAATACAAATGTTGTCTTTATTGTTGCTATTTTTATTGTTATATAGCGTTTTGGATCACAGATCACTACCACCCGAGTTTGAATCTCGACGTGGGTATATCTGAAGAGTGTTTCATCTTTGACTTCGCTTCATTACCTTTGAAGGTCGCTCGGCCCATTTAGCCTACAATGTGCACAAAAGTGACCGTAAAACACAAATCATCATCATGATCATCAGGAAAGCCTCAATCGCCGCCACTTTACCTCATCTGAAGAATAGTCTTAATATACAGATTCTACTGTATTTCGATTTAACCGGTCAGTGGTCACGTCGAAGCAGGTTATGACCAAAAACTTCCGGCTTATTCTAATCGGACAGAGACTCGATCTTAATGGATCACCTACGATGGACAACCCCCTCAGTCCCACTGTAGTACCCATGACGTGTTTTCCTAATGTCGGTTCCGCTATCCTATTACACGTACCCATTTATTACAGCAAACTCAGGCGTCCAAAGTTCTTTCGCTTCTATAATAATATCCTTCATGTTATTATGGTCTTCAGGCCGCCATTTTAATCTCTCGTCAACCCAAACCTAAATTAATAATAATAATAATAATGATAATAATAATAATATACACATACCAGTTCTGCAATGTGTTATAATAAGTAAATTTAATATGTCAATTACTGACCAGTATTAATAATCCAGTTGTAGTTAGTACCTGACTTCTCACATCCTGAAATATAATATAAAAGTTATATCAGTATCTGAAAACAGACTGATTGGTTTTGTTGCTTTATAAAATATAATAATAATAGTAATTATTATTATTATTATTATTATAGCTGTATTTCTGTTTAATCACATATTTTCTGTAGTAGTAACTTTATTTTGGATTTTCTTTAAATTTCTGGCTATTAGTTGTACATAAAAATATTTTAATAACAAATATTATCGAATATTTCCCTTTTGAATAAAAATTACACCTGTGCCAGCATCTTAACACACACACACACACGCACGCACGCATGCACGCATGCATGCACGCACGCACGCACATGCACAAGACGTATCTATTATATAGATGTATATAAGCATATATTTTCAAAGATCGACGGCCACCGCATAACTGACCGGCTGACTTACCTACTCAGTCACTGACTGGCTGATCGAATGATCGATTGACTGACTGACTGACTGACTGACTGACTCACTCACTCACTCACTCACCCATTCGCTCGCTCACTCACCCACTGACTGACTGACTGACTCACTCACTCACTCACACGTACCAACTCTTTGATATGCATCAATGAGAACTGTATTTGTACGGACACTGTTTGGGACGAGTTGATGACGGGCCGAGCTGACGGATTATATCTCGTCTGATGAAACAAACTGTCTAAAAGATCTTCTTCATCCGACAACGGCCGACCTCCAGGTGACATTAATCTGGCTATAAATAGTAAATATTATAATAGCTTAAATAATTAATATCAGATATCACATAATATAATTTAATATGGTATAATATGACTATTAAGAGTTTTATCATCATCATCATCATCATCATCATCATCGTAGACATCACCATCGTCTCCAGATATCATCTCTTTTTTGTAATTTACCCAATAATCATAACTATTATCATCATTATCAAAATAGTAATGTAAACATCTTAGTCGATTTAAGTATTTCGACGGATTGACCATCACAATCATCATCACAATCATCGTCACAATCATCGTCACAATCATCGTCACATTATCGTCACAATCATCGTCACAATCATCATCACAATCATCGTCACAATCATCGTCACATTATCGTCACAATCATCGTCACAATCATCGTCACAATCATCGCTACAGTCATCGTCACAATCATCGTCACAATCATCGTCACAATCATCGTCACAATCATCGTCACAATCATCGTCACAATCATCGTCACATTATCGTCACAATCATCGTCACAATCATCGTCACAATCATCGTCACAATCATCGCTACAGTCATCGTCACAATCATCGTCACAATCATCGTCACAATCATCGTCACAATCATCGTCACAATCATTGTCACAATCATCGTCACAATCATCGCTACAGTCATCGTCACAATCATCGTCACAATCATCATCACAATCATCATCACAATCATCATCACAATCATCGTCACAATCATCGTCACATTATCGTTACAATCATCGTCACAATCATCATCACAATCATCGTCACAATCATCGCTACAGTCATCGTCACAATCATCGTCACAATCATCGTCACAATCATCGTCACAATCATCGTCACAGTCATCGTCACAATCATCGTCACAATCATCGTCACAATCATCGTCACAATCATCGCTACAGTCATCGTCACAATCATCGTCACAATCATCGTCACAATCATCATCACAATCATCATCACAATCATCATCACAATTGCTGTTAGCACAGAGATCATCATTATCATATTAACATCACCATAACAAATGAGTATACATTAAACATTAACTAAAAGCTAGATATGTAAATAACTTTGTTGGTTTTAGTTAAAACTAGAGATGTGTTTTGTTGTTATTTTGTCCACATATACATACTTATATCTATGTTTATATGTGAGAATATATATATATGTGTGTGTATGTGTGTGTGTATGTGTGTGTGTGTGTTTGTGTGTTCATGTATGTTTCAGTGTGTGTGTTTATGTATATTTCAATGTGTGTGTGTGTGTGTTTATGTATGTTTGTGTGTGTCTGTGTTTTATGTATGTTCCAGAGTGTGTGAGTGTGTGTGTGTGTGTGTGTTTAGTGTATTTTAGTGTTGTTAGTACTTGCAGTATTGCACATTACGCTTATCATAATCGGGAATCGACACTTGATCACGTGATCTATACTTCCACCAATCACGTGCCCGCTTTTGTCATAACGTTGTACGGAATGTCGTCATCAGGCAAACGTTTACTTGTTAATAATATCTAACAACACACCTGATGTCGCTTCATTACTAGCAGACCGATCAACAAATGATGGCGTCATGGTGGCAGCCATTTCTGATGACGTCATCATATGTTGTGTAGATGTGCCCGAAAGTGGTTGTGTCTTGTTATGTAATGTTACCAGGTTGGCTGTAGCGTTTGTCTTACGTTCGTCGGCTGTATTGAAGTTAATAAGCAATAATATATTAGGTGGGGTCACTCACACACATGCGCACGCACACACACACACACACACATATATATATATATATATATATATATATATATACTTAACAACACCCCTAATAAGCGCACACCTATCCAATTACCGGTTTGCTCCTTTCCTGGAACACGAGTTTTGATTATGTGAAATTCTGGATTTACAACTGAGCCACTGTATTCTCCGGATTGTCATTACTGGGCATCAAATGAAGACAACCCTAAATGACCTTTACGCGTCAAGGTGGTGTTGAATTTCGCTCAATCACTCACTCACTTACTGATTTTGCCGAGGATAATTAGTACAAGTAATATATATATATATATATATATATATATATATATATATACAGTCTTGGAAAACAGTGTTTTGAGCAGAACCCTCATGGAAGTGAATTTTGGGAACTCCCTGTGGTAGTCTCAAAAGTGACATCCTTTTATACGTACATCTAAGTGTGTGTATGGTGAAGTTCGTCTAACTTTGTCAATAGATGGCCAAGTTTATCCGATATCAAAACTATTATGTATAAACCCTGTCTAATAATCTTTATTGGATTAGGTCACGGTGATGGCATGATGGAAAAGGTTGTCATGGGTGAGTGATTGCTAATGGGTTCATATGACCGAAGGAGGTGTGCGGTTATGAGAGACGAACTCGTTTAGTACTAACTACAACTTGTGACAACGAAACTAATGGAAAAGAAGCAATTCAAGCAATTAGTAAGTTATAATTAATATTCATGAGTTACATTTTTCAATGTGGCAAGCAACGTCAATCACAGTGAGAAGGCGGAGCCAGAATTATATCTGATCACGTGATTTGAGAAAAACAAGCCATTGAATGACGTACCGCTTAGAGGCACAAGCAGCCTCACGTGTTACTAGATACCGCTTACCTGCGCAGACAGCCTTCGACAACCAACCAATCACAAACCATGTTAAAGTCACGGAAATCATGACGTCACTCATGGTGCGGGGTCATGTAACTGGGGCGGAGGTCACAAAACATAGGTCAGTGACAGGGTAGGTTGGTTACGTGCATTCTGTTGGAGAAAAGGTATAAAACCA
>JAODUP010000565.1:0-42500 GCA_025642065.1 Paralvinella palmiformis
TTTTTCAAACACGAACCTCAATCTATATTTCCAAGTATATATGTGTGGGGGGAAGGTGATGGAGCAATGAAATGCTTGCATTTCCAGATTATTCCTCGTCCATCGTCTATCCCGGGGCGCCTCCGTGGTCTAGTGGTAGCGTGCTGGACCACAGATCACTACCACCCGTGTTCAAATCCTGGCGTGGGCATATCTGAAGGTTGTTTCGTCTTTCACTTCGTCTCATTACCTTTGGAGGTCGCTCGGCCCATTTAGCCTACCTTGTGCACAAACGTGGTCGTAAAACATCAATCATCATCATCATCATCGTCCATCGTCTACCTTAATTATCCTGCTATTTATCGTCTGATATAAGTTTACCTTCAAATTATCGTGTAAATGTATTTCAATTATCAGTTAATTAATGACAGATGATAATAACCTATAATGGTGATGTATTATTATAAAAGATCACGTCATCTGTATCTATTTCTGTATTCATCTGTAACCTCTAACGTAACCTCTAATCTTATCCAACTTAATGAGAATTAGGTTAAAGTATGAAGCTTATTTTGTTATAACCAATTTAGGTATAACTTTGGATTTTCCTTAAAATCCTGTACCTGAACTATCTGGGGTTATTAAACTATAGGTCACTGACCTAATAAACTATACTTTAAGCAGGAATAAAATATATCTAATTAAATACAATTTTAACTTAAATTGTGAAATATAATTCAACACATTAATTTGAGTGATTACCTGACACTGATTCTAACGTATATTTATAATATTGTAACTTCATATTTATTACTATTTAATTATTTCCCATTATATTTAATTACAGAATTACACAAAGAAAGGCTAATTATATTTAGAATGTATGAAAGCATCAAAATAGAAATGTATACTACAGTCATTGATTTAATATATATATATATATTCTCTTAGATAATGTATGTGCACCAAAAGTTTGCTACAAATGTTAATTCCTGATATTTACTAGACCGTTGCCATGTTTACGAGGGAGTACATGAACGATTGGTATATCATTAGGTGTATTACTAACTGCTGATCTGGACTGTCTGTATTTTGATCTGTCTGTATTTTGTGGAGAAATTCTATCAGGCAATGAAATTATGGATGAATTAATATTGTGACATATGACAATGAATATATCAACATTATTGGCTTTTGTACTCATAGTACTCAACATTACCATGGCTGAGTTAACTTACACCACGGAACAGTTCATTTCTGTTGGCAGCGAGTCAAACTTTCGATTTAACTTGGTAACCTTTCACAATCTAGGCAAATATTTTATCTGCATAGTGAAGAAAACTCATCTGGGGGGAAAACCAAAGAACTCTGACAGTAACAAACACTAGCATTGTGCAAAGCGATTCCATCCTCCCAAACAAGGAATATCATGAAAAAAATACTTCAAAATATGGTATTAACATAAATAACTTATTCCACTTAATATTTTTAAGCTAGATAAACCACTCAACAAATATATTATTAACTGTATTATTCTTGGAGATCATGATTTTGACATTGTGGCCATGACAGAGACCTGTTTCCATTTTGTCAACCATGAGTAGACAACAAAAAGAGATATTACACCACCAGGATATAAACTACGATGTGTGTAGCGAGTTGCTAATCGCGGTCAGGAAGACACTGTTTATCCCTGAAAATATTGACTTGACCAGTCCTTCTGTAGAAGCCCTACATGACGCTATTACTATTCGGTTGATAGTGCCCACCAAAGTCTCGCTGACATGATAGATCAGTACTCGCTCATATCTAGACAACTACTTATTGTTGGGGACTACAACATTTACTGGGATAGCAATGAAAATGCTCCCACAAAAAAGCGTATTGACCTTTTGGACTCTTCACATCTGGTCCATAATGTGTCACAACCTACCCACAGTCATGGTCATATCATATCATACACGGCTCTGGTGACTCTCCTGGACACCCATGCCCTACTAAAAAGCAAGACATACCCTGTTCGGCAAATAATCCCTTGGTTCTCGAATCAAATGGAAGACGCAAAGCAACAGCGTCGAAAACTTGAAAGACCCTGGAGATGGACTCGTCTACTCTAACTGTACAGCGACAGAAGTACCAAGCACAGAAATGACTCCTCAATGAGTTGATGATCTCTGAAAAGGCTAAATATTTCAATGGAAAATAGTCACCTGTGCTGGATAGACGTCTACCCTGTTTAAAACTGTTGATGAGCGTCCTACATCGTAAGGCAGTTCAATCACTCCCAGCTCACAACAATATATAGGAATTAGCTGATCGCGTCAGAAAATATTTTATTTCCAAAATTGAAATGATTCGTCAGGTACTTAACACAAATTCTCAAGAGAACACAAACTATATTCAGTTGCGTGATATCACTATGCTTCCCACATAGAGTTTTAACAGCTTCTCTCCTGCTACTGAGGATGAAATTCGGAAGTTAATAATTAAATCCTCAGATGGTACATGTTTTCTGGATCCTGTGCCAACCAGGCTGGTCAAAGCTTACATTGACATCTTGCTTCCTACTATTGCTTCCTTAAAAACTACAAGCCAATCTCAAATCTTCAATTTCTATCCAAATTGATAGAACGAACTGATGTATCGCGAATCACCAAATATAAGACCGTTAATAAGCTACACGACCAGCTTCAATCGGTGTACGGAGCATTCATTAGTACAGAAACAGCTCTAGTAAAGGTACGGAACGATATCCGTGTCATAATTGATGATAAGAAGGATGTCATCGTTTAGATTTATCCACTGCATTTGATACCTTTGACCACAATCTACTGCTGTCACGTATAATGATCCTGTTAGGCATTGGTGGGACTATGCTTACATGGCTGATGTCATATCCATATGGTAGGAGTCAATGAGTCAGCGTAGGTGAGGTATTTTCACTTGTAGATACGCTACTATTTAGAGTTCCTCAGGGTACCTTCTACGACCCATCATTTTCTACTTTTTCTACTATATATATATATATATATATATATATATATATATATATATATATATATATATATATATATATATATATATATATACTTCCCATTGGTGACATCGCACCAACCCATGGTTTAAACGTTCATTTCTATGCCGATAATACTCAGCTCTATATGTCATTTGACCCTAGTGACCATCAAGATACAACCTCAATACTCACTCAGGTTGAAAACTGTGTCAGCGATATACGTATCTGGATAGTCGAAAACAAGCTAAAACGTAATTAAGTTAAGACTGAGGTCCTCATATTGATATTCAAGTTACTCACATCCATTTATTGTATATCACAGTCGTGGTTGGAGGACTTGCCAATGCCCCAACACTAACACTACTCAATCTTGGAGCTATGTTTTCCCAATCTTTCACCCTGAACAACTTTGTTGAGAACATTTGTAAGGCTGCTTATTTCCACCTCCACAGTATTTGATCTATCAGAAATTGTCTTTAGAAAAGGTCTGCCATCACACTTGTACATACTGTCATCAGTAGCCGGTTGGAATATTGCAATGCCATGCCAGTTGGCATAACAGAGACATCTCTAGACAAGCTCCAACGAATACAAAATATGGCAGCTTGGCTTATAGCTAAAGCTAGAAAAAGAGACCACATTACCCCCATACTCAGAGCATTCCATTGGCTTCCACTCAGATACAGCATTATATTCAAGGATCTCCTTCTAATATTTAAAGCCCTCAAGAACTTGGCACCGGACTATCTAACACTACTATTGGACACATATATACCCCAACGCCAACTAAAATCGGCTGACTAATCTCTGCTGACAGTTCCTTGTACCAGATTAAAAATGGCTGGCGACACAGCATTTGCTCACTTTACCCCACAAATGCGGAACGATCCGCTACTTCATATCAGGAGCACAGACAAATTAAATAACTTTAAATCTATCCTAAAGCTTCACTGGTTCACACAGGCATTTAGCTGACCATAGGCATTACAGTTAACCTATATATATTTTAAATTTGTTTATTTTATATTGTTAAGCGCCTTGAGGTAAGTATTAAGATATGTAGCGCTATAATAAATGCTAGATATATATATATATATATATATATATATATATATATATATATATATATATATATATATATATATACATGGGTTTGGTGTAGTTTAACGTTTCCTGTATGTTAGATTCACACACTCAGCTTAATCAGTCACATATGTGTCTGTTTTCTTTGGAAGAATTACAACGAAGATACACACAAAGGACTAAAAACGTCAGGAATCTGTGTTACGTTAATATGTAAACTGTTTAGTGATAAATTTCTGGTCTCATGAACAGTTTGCATTAGTAAATGCTTCATCGAGTTAATAATATTAGTATTTCTTTTATTATGCTCATTTAATAAACTACGTTTCCAAAACAAAAGGTCTGTGGTTCTCTATATGTACAGAAACTGAGCACACACATAATGATTGAGAGAGATCAAACCTCTGAGTGTAATCAAGAAGTTCTCACAATAAATATAATCATGTCCTTGCTCACAAACCTCAAATATCCATGCTGTAGCCGGTATTTGGTCAGTTAATGTATATACCTAATCATATCACTTATGAGTCCTTTTCCGCTGGTATTATGTGGATAAAAGTAATTATAATAATAATAATAATAATAATATATTTAATAAAGCGGCCTTAATAGAAGGAGCCATTCAAAGAGGTTATACTTTGATCTCCCAAATAAGATATTTGAAAGATAAACACTATTTATCCATTAAAGCATGTGAGTTTTCAGAACAGAAAAAAATATTTCAAGAGACGACACGCAACCTAGTCCACATAATTGGGCTGCAACACTAAACGCAAAATCACCATATGACTTGAGCTGAGACACAGGAACTTCCAATAGCATTTGACTGAATGACCTGAGGTTTCGGGGTGACGTTTTAATGGATACCAATTCACACAGGTTTTCAGTCTCTTGACATTTACAAGTGCTTCTTGTGACGAAAATGCTTTTAAACAGTGGATGGTTTAAGATGGTAGTAGATAACTCGGCATACTGATTTGACATGTTTATACATGTTACTACACTTGGCAAAAATATCCCCTAGATTTGTAGTGACCTATTAGTGGTCATCGTTGATGCACCCATCTATAATGCTGGTATTTTTAGGGATTTAACACAATATAGTGAAGCCAAATATATAATATTTGTTTTGTTATTATTTAATCTCAGAAACGTATTAGTCATCTATAGCCGAATATCAATAATAAAATGTTATAATTTATTCATAGAAGAGGAGAATTATAGCTAATTTTCAGGATATCATCAAGATACGGGTACTATTTAATGCCATATCGCTGTGTAATGATCCCAAAAGGACAGCCATAAATTGTGATATGTGGTACACCAGATAACAAAACTGAACCTCAGATAAAGTAGCATCAACAGACACTATCTGGGATCGTTGTTCCAGATACGATCGAAACTATTTAATATTTCAACCTAGGGAAATGTATGTTATCGTCATATGTATCAAATGGAGCAGACATGTCCAGAAGAACAAGCCATACTGGGTTACTGTGTTACTTGACATCATAATATAAGGCTGTTTCATATGGATATACAGGACTCTTCTACTAATCCATATCACGTTTATAAACGATATCCTCATAAACCATCAATTATTAACTTAATGCAATCAACAGCGTAAACAACAGGGTAATAGGAATGAACAGATAATATCCATTTATTTCCCATTATTTATTTTGCAGATGAACGAGGCACCAGTTTCATTTCTAGACAACACTTTTGACATAATTAATACAATTACTGTTTGTATCAGTTGTCTATGTATGTATACTATAATTGTTATATGTTAGCACCATTAAGAACAATATTATAAACAATAATGATATATAATCAAAAGATTGGTAACGTTGATCATGGTAGCTGGGGGTAGAAAGGTGAATGGTGCTTGTCTATCTGCAAATGTGTAATTGTGGATGGGTGTATAAGCTATAAAGCTCATTTAGGTAATGACTATTACAATTAGATAATGGTTAAGTTATGCTTATAACAGGACAATATCTAGTCTTCAGTAATGTGATAATTAATGTCCAAACCTGAAAATACCTCTCAAATGTGTCGCCAGCGCATACTATGACGAGAACAATACTACGGTACTGTAAGAACATCTTTTGATCTTTGATTACCAGATCCATATTATTGACATGGAACACGATTACTCTAAAATGGGAAATAGTTCAAAGATTGAAGTAGCGCCCTCATACGTGGTATGAATTTTATGTCTTGATGTATCATATGTCGCATTGGCAGTTATTAAAGTATATGGCTACTTCAAATTGAGCGATAAACATAGTCTGTAATTTAAAGAATTAAATTTTGAATTAGTTGTAAATAAACTCATAATTTAGAACAGATGACATATTCTGAAGCAATAAATTTCCAATGGGT
The DNA here is from genome assembly GCA_025642065.1 of Paralvinella palmiformis. Lineage (NCBI taxonomy): Eukaryota > Metazoa > Annelida > Polychaeta > Terebellida > Alvinellidae > Paralvinella > Paralvinella palmiformis. Next base: position 6,470 of record JAODUP010000565.1, read on the forward strand.
CGGATTGATTGATAAGTTTCATCTACAATAGTTACAAAACCATTAATCAAACCCTAATTTCCGGCAAACGATGCCCACTACAATGTACTTTGCGCCATAATCTACTAACCCCCAAAAAAGACAATTTATATCTAACTATTGCATGAAATGAGAGATAATGAATATAAGGTTGTGAAATGAAACACAGTGATAGTGGGTAATCGACAAATTAATCATCATTAGAATGTTATTTCCGTTAATACTCCGTAGTAGCTTTAGTGTGATATGATATTTAACATCATTATAGATATATAGTAGCATCGAGTGATTAAAGAAGTGGCTTGTTTAGCCATCCAGCTTACCTTAGGTTGGCAGACAATTAATGGCTAGTGAAATCAGAAGATCAGTCAGAGCATTTAATTGAAGAATGAAACAGCCACTGATACAAACAATACTAGGATTCGAACTCACATTCTTGCTATGTCCAGTATAGTGTTCCTAAATCATAGTAATAATAGAACCTTTAGTAAACCATTTACTGTTCTGGTATGCATCAACTCGAAATTTTTTAATGGCTTCATAAATATCCGTGTTTAGATATTTAGGCAAATATCTACTTAATAATCTTACTGATAATACTATAACTATAACTAAATATATTATTCTTATTACACCTATGCTAAAGTACCTATATTTATTATAATTTTCATGAGTAATAGTAGTAATAGTAGTAGTAGTAGTAGTTGTTGTTGTTGTTGTTGTTGTTGTTGTTGTTGTAGTACTAATAGTAGTAGTAATAGTAGTACTGGTGGTGGTGGTGGTTGTGGTGGTGGTGGTTGTGATGGTGGTTGTAGTAGTAGTAGTAGTAATAGTAGTAGTAGTAGTAATAGTAGTAGTAGTAGTAATAGTAGTAGTAGTAGTAGTAGTAATAGTAGTAATGGTGGTGATAGTGGTTGTGGTGGTGGTTGTGATGGTGGTTGCAGTAGTAGTAGTAGTAGTAATAGTAGTAGTAGTAGTAATAGTAGTAGTAGTAGTAATAGTAGTAGTAGTAGTAGTAGTAGTAATAGTAGTAATGGTGGTGATGGTGGTTGTGGTGGTGGTTGTGGTGGTGGTTGTGGTGGTGGTTGTGGTGGTGGTTGTGGTGGTGGTTGTAGTAGTAGTAGTAGTAGTAATAGTAGTAATGGTGGTGATGGTGGTTGTGGTGGTGGTTGTGATGGTGGTTGTAGTAGTAGTAGTAGTAGTAATAGTAGTAGTAGTAGTAATAGTAGTAGTAGTAGTAATAGTAGTAGTAGTAGTAGTAGTAGTAATAGTAGTAATGGTGGTGATGGTGGTTGTGGTGGTGGTTGTGGTGGTGGTTGTAGTAGTAGTAGTAGTAGTAGTAGTAGTAGTAGTAATAGTAGTAGTAGTAATAGTAGTAGTAGTAGTAGTAGTAGTAGTATAGCGGGACTAATGGAAGTCCCTGACATATAATATTCAGCATTAATACTAACAATATTGTGTGTAGTCTCATCTTTGGTGAGGCACACATCATTAATCAAATTACACTAGAACATCTGCAATGCGGTTATTTAGATTTATTGACTCCAATACTTAAAAACTATTTTACATTAATTTACACCAAAACCATTGTGCCGATTTTGAAAATATAATTGGAATTAACTCTCATGTTTGACTTAATATGAAGCGACCAGTTAAGTATATACATGATATATACTAGTAATTTTACTAAGTATTTCATGTGGTAACATACGATACACTGTCTATTAATGATTATGTGTCAGCCTAAAGAATTGTAATTACATTTATCTTTATTTTATATGTATTTGATTGTCGAAATCAAACAATAACAGAATAATTAATTTGACGAAATGGCGTAATTATCACTTAGAGCCATAAAGTGACTGTACTTTATGAGTAATTCACAGGATGTGCGGTATGAAAGATAATGGTTATAATCCATTAGCTTGTTGAGTGAACGATGGTTTAACGCATTATGTGGGTCAAACAAAATATTGGAAAGGCATAATCAAAGTGTTATGTTGCAAGCGCAATTGCTATGAAGAGTGTCTTTTACTGTTAATGAGGCTCTGCGAAATAGTTTCTTAGTAAATGTGCCTCTGGTTTTCCAGCTTGGAACATCCTGTATTCGCTTGTATCACTGTTATGCTTAACGTTCTATAATGGCCAAGATGTATTGCTATTGCCCTACACTCAATCATTGTCTTCCACAAATATCCAAAACCTGTAACCTTATATTAAATTAGATAGAAAATGTACAATATCTTGAAAATTAATCGCCCTCTCCCCTTCTCTCAGATTATGTCTAAAATCACAGACAAATCTTTCATCTGACAAAGGTTTTATTAAAAATTGTTACTTCTTGTGGATGGTTGACAAGAGATAATTAGCTATGGACTTTTATTAGGTTTATCTCAATAAGATGGAAGATAACTCATCATAAATCCACATGTTACATTATATAACGACACAAATTTGCACAAACGCTGAAACTCACCCACACAAACAAACAATATAATATTCACACACAAAAAAAACATATACACACACAATAATTGTTTTCATCATATTGTGTATATATTTGTTGCATGTGTTCGCATTCCTCGTTAAATAATTTAATTGTAGTTTATTTCATAGAATAACATGGATTATGTCATTTAATTACAATATGAAATAGGCTAACTATGAATACAATTTAATGTTTTATTTCAATTACAAATTCAAAGATAGTAAAATTAATTTCATCGTAGTATTGTATCAATTTCACGTTATTTAAATCGAATACAAAGTAAACGTCAGCAAAAAATCAGATACAATTATTCACTATTCAAATTTAAATAATTCAATTGTCTTTCCCTAAACCACAAATTATCTTACTTCATGACACACAAATCAATGATCATCACTTTATATCATCATGTGATATAACATACAATAATATAGTCATTACGATCGTGTAATTATCAACAACATTACTTAACGTAATGTGAAGATTAAGCTAAATTAAAAACTGATTATTTTGTCACATTATAAGATTACCGTCATAATTCATTCCAATTTCTGTCTGTTTCATCTCCATTCATTTTCATAAAAAGCAATTCATCACCGATGACAAATTGACACAGGATAAATAATTCATCGTCTGTGGATTAATCAACCCCAATATTGGATCGTTTACAAGAGTTAATGTACGTATGATTAAATACACTGATCCAATTAATTTGTCTAGCGCTTTTGGGCGTGTGAAGGTCACTACAATATCTCGTGGTCAGGTGTGTTTATTCTAAAACATAATTTACATGGATCTACATGATATGAGTACATTAACAGTCAGTAGTACATGTTCTAAGAATTCCACATTAATCTATATATCTAACATGGTTTGTGGTTAATGACAGAATAAGTATTAAACACACTTATTCTATGATGTAACATGTGATTGTATACCCAAAACTTGTTAATTAAGTGTAAGCAAAGGCTATATCTGATTTTCCTCGATTACCATTACCAGCTGATATTCTATTTCAACGAGTCGATGTTTCCCTCGTTCTTGGTGCATCCAATAGTATCTGTCCCTTTAGTCACATATCTTCATCATTCATTTTACTTATCTTTCTGAAAAGGCCTAACTGTTTTAATAGCTGCTTTACTCAGTCTACTTTAGTGTCTTTAATCCATCCAGTTGACGTTATGAATCTCATATATATAACAATATGGTAATAATTATAGTTGCAGTCTATCTTTACATAACATAACTAACACTAACACTACGTAGACATCAATCGATACTATTATATCTCCATATAGCTGTGATTATGTTGTAGTCGTGTTCGCATTAATAACCTGAACTCAGATATTAGAGATATATTAGTAAGAACATCATAAGTGGACTTATACTTCGCTGATAGTGACTATTCTCTGAATACGTCATTTTTTGGTGGCAACTTATTGGCAAAGTCAAAACTAATGGTGTCATTAAAGGTATTTTGAGGAACACTTCAAGCTTCTAATTGATAATTATTTGGCTACTGAACATGCGTAAGGATATCAAGGTAAATCGCAGAAATCCTATATAAATATCCTAATATAAAGTTATTAAATACATAATGAAAACGTGTAGCACACAAATGTATCAAACACAATTACGGTTCATAATATATTAAATCACCAGGTGAGTATATTCCATAATCGTCCCAGTTCAGAGACTTATATCATCATATCCTGAGGATCTTGCCTATGACGCCATGTTAGGTATAAAGATTACTGGATAACGTTTAGATTATATGTTCATGACAGCTTTTGTAATGTATAGATCCTTGTTACTAAGATCACCCTTCAATAACCTAATGGTTAGGAATTATTCTATAAATATCCAGGTAAGAAATTGACTCATTCAATCGTTGTACCCCTGTAGTAGGAATGGTTCCAAGACAAAACAAACTAATCACCCTTTAAAAATATGATCGAACCTTTTCAGTCAAAGACCCAGCTTCTATCGATGTAGGCATTTATTGCATGTTGTCAGATATAATTCAGGATGATGATTTATTTTACATTATATTTACAATACAAAATATATGCACTGAAATATGCCTGTTTGGATATAACATAGCCGACAACTTCTTGCTAGGAATAACAACAGTTATTTGTGTTGCTATGCCCAATAAGATTCGTAAAAGCTCCATTGAATTTACTTTGTTACATATGTGATAACACAATAGTTCTTTGTTTAGCCGCAACACTGTACATACCAGAGGTATAATTACCAAATGGTTGGCTGCCTGTTTTGGAAATATGATGATCATCTAAAACATCCCTTAGTCACAGACAACACAAGATTTCGATTCTACGACCTACAACATAATCTGTAAACAATTACACAACGAAAACATCTTTTATATGTAACAAGTGTAGTATTTTAGATATATTCTTGAAATATAGTATATTGGATAATGAGGCGTATCCTTTGCTATAAAGAGACAATTGATCCGAGATATTATAATGGAACAAGTAGCCTTTAAATAAACAGGAAATTTGTTTTTGTATTGTTTATAAAATAGCAATAGTTTTTGTAGCCATTGATAAGTAACTAATAAAGTATGCAGATGCTGAGATGGCATACTCTTTTGCTAATACCATTTGTCATTTTTAAACAGATAACTGAAATAGAAAAATGAAAATCATTTGAAGATTATATTATACCAGACTTATATCACTTGGTTCTAGTATATTTATCTATAAGCCAACGTTACTCCACCTCTTTGAATTACTAACCATTTTGCTGGCACAGGAGTCTCATAAAGTATATACCGGACAACGTCAAACAGGAAATAGAAAAGAAATAAAAGAACTAATGAATGACAACAAGAAAACAAATTCTAACAAAGTCATTTAAAATAATCATAATATGAAATATAAATCGACTTCCTTATTTGGATATACTCTATCTATGCCAAACATTAAATACAACAAACGCAGAAGAATTACGCATGTTCTTATCAGATGAAGTGGCCAGTGTAATACTGTTTAGGGATACTTCTCCTTGTGATTGTTTATGTTAAGATGTCAATAATGATTGTCCGCCAAAAGAGGTATACAAATGGTTGTCAGTTCATTTGTACAGACGACTTGTTATCTTAGAAAATATGTTTTAGCTAAGTTACTTGAGTCATCTGTTAAATGCTATTCAGTCGAACTATAAAATATTTATAAATATGTTCTGGACTTCTAATAGAAACCATATCGTTGGGATATGAATGTGAATGATAAATGACACTATTAGCAGGTTTAGGTATAATGATCAAATAAATTAATTCAAAGTGTCGCGGTAAAACGTTAATAAGCATACATAATTATTCCCATACCTCGTTTTTATTCAGTAAGTCTTAAACAAGTGTATTCTGGAAGCAATCAGATGAGTGCCAGGGCCGTATTAGTATTAATGTACTAATTAGAGACGATATGTTTTATACTGAATGGTTTAATTTGTTAATGAAGGCTATAACTAGATATTATATAAGTTTCTTTAAAGAAAACATAAATGTCTACTACTAACGTGTGTAAATGAAATTTACCATCTGAAGTAGTAATAAATTAGGACAATGTATAAGGACAATAAGAAAGGACAATGGACAAGGACAATGAATTAGTAAATGTTTAAATAAGCATAGAAATATTACATTGCTTAATTTATTATGAGGATAAACAAAACTATGGTAAGTAGTATTTTAAGCCATAGAACAGTTCTGTATTTTCGTGATAGATGTTGTATTTAAGAAAAAAGAGTCTATTCGGTTGAAGCTTGTGTTTTTCTGTTATTTGCCGTCGTAAATAACTTGGCCATGTCACCAGAAATACAGCAGATGATTCCAATTCGAATGGATTTGTTTTACCGGAAGGTTTAAAATGTCGCTTAATTTTGTAAATGGCAAATTTAAAAACTATGTTAGTATTAGTTTCTTTGTGTACCTTTACTATAATAAATATCAGTGAGTTGGTATATATTCGAGTACACAGAGTTTCCTCGAGGATCGATCGTCTGGTTCAAAATTATCTAATTTGGAAAATATTATAATTAGATTGCATAAGTTAATACACGTATAATAAGCACCAATGCATATATAGAGATTGTTTTCTGCAAAACAGCTGGGTGGCATTCTTAGATATGCACGCACATCTACGGACAAAGGGAATGCCAAGAAGATCACTACCTCCATGATACGTTGTGGATATACTAGCTGCAAAGATACACAGAGGGTATTGTGAACAGCAGTGGATCCGCCCCCCTCTTATGTACATTATGAAATGTTCATGGTTAGCAAAATTCAAGTTATTAATCAGCCCTGCCTCTGCCAAATCAGGATATTAAAATAAAAAGATCGAAGCATACAAGGGAAATCAAATGAGTCTTCAGTGTTGTCAATAAAGTACAACATACAAATCAGACTGTCTTTCCGAATATGATCAATTCAGATAAAGGTATGGTCTAATGATTTAATAACTTCTACAAAAAGATAATACATCTGTATAAATGGTTCCATTCTAAAACCTTATCACCGAGTATGACATTGGTAGAAGAGTCCTGCATCTCCGTGATAGATACATTAGAGCCCCTTACAGAGATTGATGTCAGAGATTAATCTAATGTTTTTTTGCAGATGAAGTTATGCCTACATACCTTCTGGAATACTTTCACGATACTCTAATAAGCCGAATTACAAAGACAATAAATAATTCATTATCCGCGGATGTGTTTCTAAGATTCATAAAAGCTGACCTTGTAAACCCATTAATAAACAAAAAACAGTTTGATCTGTAAAACTTTAAACAATTATAGACCTGTTTCAAATCTAACAATTTTATCTACAATTATAGAAAGTATGATCGATCATATCACCCCATTTCTTCAAAGACTGTTAGCTACCTGTTAGAAAGCACATCTATTTCAAGATTCTACTGGCAATGTATAAATCTATCAATGGCACAACACCTGAATATATGTGTGAACTCGTATCTATCAGAAAGTCGTCCCAAAAACTCAGGTCCTCCAGTCAGACATTTTTTGAGTTATTCGTGTCTCGGTGTAAGTCGAATGGGGAATGTATTTTTAGGGTTGCAGACCCACATTTTGAAAAGGTTGCTATTGGATATTAGAAAAGTTTAGACACTTTTAAATCTGTTCTAAAAGCTAACCTATTCGAAGATTGTTCTGACCTATATGAAATGTTTATCGTTGTTGACATTTCTTATTGCATGTTGGCAGACATATTATTTGAAGTCTCACTGTACAGCGCCCTTGAATGACTCTATAATATCAATCGTTCTTATATGATTATCGTGGACTGTTGCATGTTGTAACAATACAAATTGCTTAATAAATAGGGTCCATCTTGTCGGGATGATCTGGAGATCAATTTTATTCGTTCTGTCTCATTAACAGTTTCAAACAATGATGTCGGATATGACTTGAACTATAGTTGCTTTTAGTTCTTAATCGGGCAGTTGGCACCCCTCCCCCCCTCCTAAAAAAACACAAATAAAACAAACAAAGAACGTACAAGAAACTCTTTGCAGTGTACAATCAACCAAACACCAGAATTATCTGATACGGCTGTGTCACATCCAACTGGATTACCATATACCCAATTTACCACGACTGTTAATGAAATGTTATTAGCGACGTTATGTCATGCGGCCTAGCATAATCAGAACTATATACTTGAGTTTAGATATTGTTTTGGAAAGTGGAAGAAAACAAGTGTCCCATACAAACTGCAGTTTAGTGCTTTGGATTTAACAGGTTATACAAGAGTCTATAATAACAGTCGAGTATTGATGTCAGTACGTTATATATTAATTCTTTCGTGACACAACTGGCTAAGTTATATAACATATTTGAATACTTTATCTGTTTTTACTCTAAGTAATAAATAACTCCTAAGTTCTGTATTATGATTTCTTTGGATTGTACTATTCCATGTCCAATTTTGACATAGGCTATTTACGTTTTGGAATTACGACTAGATTCAAATTTCATTACTACCTACTTTGAATATTGACAAGGAAGTAATTTATGTTGATTAAGCTGTTCTATCATCATTGTTAAATTCAGGTTATAAATATCTATCATCTGCCTAGAAGTAGAAATTTCAGTAATGGTCACATTAATGTCCTATAGTCTGAGTATATATTTTATGCCTTTCATCCAAGAATGAATGAAATCCAGTGACATTCGTTTGGATTTCTATGATATAAGTTTCATAAATATATATGTGCATCAAGATATTATTCACAACTGCTAGATTCATATTAACGCCATTTTTAACTGACGACTTTGCCAGATAGGAATACTTGTATTTTTGTTTCTGTTTATGTGAAATGCTAAAGTACGGTATAAACGTAACTGATATATCCAAGTAAATAAATCAGTTACTATTTTGGCATGCTATTATTTTAAATACCAGTTAAATACCAGTTAAAATGTTTCTATAACACTGTGGATAGCACATTCCTCTGCAATTCTCCAACTTGTGAGTTCGAATGTGACTCATACTTGTATTTGTGGGATATTTGCATAGGCGTTCTCCTCTCGGCCATATAAGTCATGCATGACCATGCTAAACCACGCAAATGAAATAAAACCAATAGGTGAATAAAATAAGAATAATTTGAATTTGTTTCTGTATGTAATGGCTCATAACAGTTTGACGCATAACATGTTATTGTTATTCCTAGGCCTTATTCAATTTACAGCTGCTCTTTATAGTATTTATATGTACAATAATGCTAGCCGTTTTTATGAACTAGAAAAAAACTCATCTCATGTGAAAGGTCTGACGTATTCGCATTTAGTATTACTCGTTGGATATAATGCCCAGAAAAATAACAGTTTTCTGCTTTTTTCAACGCTATTTATCATTGATGAATATTGGCTATTTTCTTCGTGCCCTAATCTCTCCAGAGACAGGAATGAGGAAGAACGATAAACACCGAAGGGAATATATATCCTGATTTAATGAATATAAAATGAACTATCACAGACGAAGAAGCACACCCTGAAGAATATATATACTTATCATATGACGGGATTAATTTACTACTATATGTTGGTTAAATGAATCTAATTGTTTTTGTTTATCTAGCTTACTTCTATTATATTTCAGTTATCAAACAATTTGCTGTTGGAGTCTACAGTAAAATTATCGCTTCATTTTAATTTGTAATGCTTTTTATTATTGCACGGTCTATATACTAGTGAAATGAATTAGCTACAGGTGTAAGTATCTATATTTGTACTAGCCCTACCTCATCTGCTTATTTGACATGATCATCATACCAGTTCAATCAAAATCTGATAATCGGATTATAGGAATAAAGTATTATTTTGTTATATGGTATATGTTATATGTTGATGTAACTTCCGAGTTGGTTCATCCTTTTATTTCTAGCTAATTTATTTACTGAAAGAAAATAAGCATCTTGAACTTAATTCTCATCAGAGAGATCATGGTTTTCAACTGATGTCACCCAGAGTATTGATTTATTCAAATCTTATCATTTGGAGAAGCTGTTCTCCTTTTATCTGTTGTCCAGACACAAGGCCTTATACTTCGTATTAGTAAGTACTAGTACACAATACAGAAAATTCTAACTTTCGCATTTGTTTATTTTCAGTTATTTGTTACAACAATAACAAGTACAACTATTACTACTTAAGAAACTGCTGCTACTACTAATCCTAATACTAATACGACTTCTACTACTACTACTACTACTACTAGTAGTAGTAGTAGTAGTAGTAGTGGTAGTCATAATACAAGATATTATGCCACTGCTACTAAAGCTATTATTATTATTAATGTTATATTGCTGTAATTCGCTAGCAGTATTATGTATTTTACCCATTATATTATTGATTTTCAGTGTACAACTGTAGGTGCTCAATGAATTCGCACCCGTTTTCATTTTATGATTCATATGAAAGACGAATTTTACATTTAACAAAGTTTCCTTGGCGTGATAACCTACACATTTGTCTCCCCTTTTCATTTCTCCATATTGGGTTCAATTCTGATATGTTTATTCTATCTGGCATACATTAGTAAGATATATTTCAGACTATTACTGTTGGTGTGTGTACACATTTATGTGTGTGAGTGTGCGCGAGCGGGTGTATGTATTTATGTGCATACGTAAGTGTTTGTGTGTATGTGTGTGTTTTAGGATGCATATAGTGGCATATATAGTACCCCTACATTCATAAATATAAATATAAATAAAACTCAACCTAAATATTAAATGTTCTACACCTCCACATATCGATACATATATACATAGACATATTCATGTGTGTGAGCTACCCATCAGACTGTGGGGCCCACCTAATTCGCTTTTCGTATGCGATAAATATGTCACGGCCACAGGAAAGCTGCTACATGCAGGCTCCGTATAAAAGCAGAAGCACGTAAAAATATATGCAGTATAGGTGTGGTATAAGTATATGCAGTTAGGTGTGGTGGGATCTAAGGATATGGATGCTCTTGTCATTACAGAGACTTGGCTGACTGGTAATGTTTCAGACCAGCAAATTGTTGGTGCTGTGACTCCAGCTGGATATTCATTCCACAATGCAGCTCGGATTCACAAAAAAAGGTGGGGGAGTCGGCATTCTTCTCCGTGATTCTTTGAAGTGTGAAACCCATTTGCGTTTTCAGTCTTTTGAAAATTACCAACTGACTTTTATATCTGGGGGGATAAGTGTTCGTGTAGCTATTATCTACCGATTACACCCCACTAAGAAAAATGGCCTGAAAGCAGCAGATTTCTTCAAGGAATTTTCGGGATTTGTTGACTCTCTTGCTACCAACAGTGGTCATCTGTTGATCTTAGGTGATTTCAATATACATTGGGATTGCCAGAGGAATGCAGATACCAAACAACTGGCTGACATTCTTAGATCTGCCAATCTCAGGCAGCATGTCCAAGAAAAAACACATAGACATGGTCACATCTTAGATCTTGTCATCTCCCGTGATGATGACAATTTGATTAAAGGTGTGTGTGTGTCTTCCATGCTGTCTGATCATTTCCTTGTTGACATTAATGTATCTTTACAGAAACAATCTGTTTCAGCTAAAGTTATTTCATATAGAAGATATAAGTCAATTGACAAGGAGGCTTTTCTTGCTGATCTGCGAGTCTCTTCTCTGGTATTGGATCAACCGGATGATATGGATCATCTGGTGGCTCTCTATGATAATACATTGAGACACATCGTAGATCAACATGCACCTTTAAGGACAAAGAAAATGCCAAGCATACCAATGCTTCCATGGTATAATAAGAACATACAGGCTGCAAAGAGACACATAAGGTATTGTGAGCGGCTGTGGATCAGGACCAGTTTGTGTGTTCATTTGGAAATGTTCAAGGTCAGTACAATTCTTGTTAAAAATACCCTTGCCTCTGCTAAATCTGAATATTATAATAAAAAGATCAAAGCATCCAAGGGAAATCAAAGGACTGTTTTCAGTGTTGTGAATAAAGTATTACATAAAAGTCAAATTGTCCTCCCAAATAATATCAATTCAGATACAAATATGGCCCATTGTTTTAATAACTTATTCTGTCAAAAAATATTAAATATACATAGTGGGTTCCAGTCCATCACCTTATCACAGGGTAAGCCATTAGTAGAAGAGTCCTGCATATCCATGATGGATAAATTTGAGCCTTTTACAGAAAATGATATCAGACAGTTGCTGAAAAAGTCATCTAATGCTTTCTGTGCAGTTGACCTTATGCCTACATGGCTTGTGAAAGATTGTCTGGATGTTCTGATAAACCCAATTACAAATATAGTTAATAAATCATTATCTCTGGGTGTTTTCCCAAGATCCATGAAAGCTGCCGTTGTAAAACCATTAATAAAAAACCACACTATGGACTGTAATATTCTAAACAATTACAGACCTGTTTCAAATCTTACATTTTTATCTAAAGTTATAGAAAAGGCAGTTGCTTTCCATCTAAACAAATATTTAATCAATAATAACCTTAATGAATCACTACAGTCTGCCTATAAAAGTGGTCACAGCACTGAAACAGCCTTGGTTCGAGTGAAAAATGATATTATGATGTCAATTGATCAAGGTAAGCCAGTAATACTTGTTCTTCAGGACCTGTCTGCTGCATTTGATACAGTTGACCATAATATACTTTTCTCTAGGTTAAATCCCTAAAGACACCAGCATTACAAATGGGTGCATCTTCGATTACCCCTAATGGGTCAGTAAAAGATATAGGGGTTATTTTTGACCAATGTATTAATATGCATGAACATGTCACATCAGTATGCCGAGCTGCCTACTACCATCTTAAGACATCTTGACACAAGAATCACTTGTAACTGTAGTTCATGCCTTTGTTACATCTCGTATAGATTATTGCAACTCCCTGTTATATGGCATATCTGATTACAACATTAATCGCCTTCAGCGAATTCAGAATAGTGCAGCTCGCATTGTAACAAATACTAGAAAATATGATCATATCACCCCAATTCTTCAAGAACTACATTGGCTACCTTTAGACAGCATATCCTGTTTAAGATTATGTTAATAACTTATAAATCTATTAATGATATGGCGCCAGAATACCTGTGTGAACTGGTTTCCATTAGAAAGTCATCCCGAAAACTCAGGTCATCCAGTCAGATACTATTGCAGGTGCCAGTGTCTCGGCTCAAGTCATATGGTGATTGTGCGTTTAGTGTTGCAGCCCCCACTTTCTGGAATAAGTTGCCGGCAGATATTAGAAATGCATCGTCTCTTGGAAATTTTAAGTCTCTTCTAAAAACACACCTATTTAAGGTCGCTTTCACAGATAAATAATTATTATGATTACAGGATTTTAACTATTTTGACACCACAGTTTACATTCAACAGTAATTTTCTGTGGTCCAAAAGAAACCTGTATATAAAACAATTTGACACCTCAAATGCTGACCTCAGTTTTATTCTGGGTTCGAATAACTGAATAAATCCTACCTATATGAACTATGTATATCGATACACGTCCGGCTAGTCTGGCGTCGAAGTTCTTATCTAACCTAAGTAAACATTTAAGCCGTTTATATACCCTCAGTGTGTTAACAAACATTACAGTTTGTTCATAACAAAGAGAATGTACACTAACTCAGTGTGGACTCACTGAAGCGATTTAACTAGAATATAAACAAAGTAGCAATACCGCACAATGGATTATTACTGGACTAGAACGAAATATCGTCTCAAACCTGAGTAAATACAATGATTTACTCGAACCTAACAGCTAACCCTCATACGTTTCCGTTCATCACTAAGGGAACGTTCACTCACGCTTAATTTAGCGTCCCTAAATATATGCAGTTAGGTGTGTTGGGATCTAAATTAAAGCGCCTTCCACTTGATCTGTGTGTGTGTGTTTTAGCTGTGTATAATAAGGCACAGGCGCAGATAATCTCGAATCGTGAATTCAAACTCTGGACGTTTCTTCGGGGGACTGAATCCAGAATGGCGACTTTTCTTGCTGAGACATGTGTAATGTCTCACCAGTCCCTAAGCCGCCAAGCAAAATCAAAATGCGAATCACCTACAGCCGTGGTGTTTGGGATTAGAATACCCAAGTCAGATCACGGTAGTAGTGTTTATATTAATTATCTAAGCAGTCCTATTTATAGCTATTTTTCAATTGCTATATCTTTCTTCAAAGCAATACTATATAAACTATATAACCCAATTGTCACTGTCTTCAAATGTCAGTTTTACAACTGGCAGGCGTCACCAAACGACTAATATTAAAACTGCTTAGCTTAATTGCTATTAAAAGACTGACATCTGCGCCGAAGCAGACCTTAATAGTGCGTCATAGATTTGGTACTGTTTAAACTGTGTTATTATTTTCAAACTTGATCTGATGTCTTGTATTCTAACTATTGTAGTAATAACGTTCTTAAATGTTATTTATGACAAGCAGATTAGAGCTTATCTTGAATGCAATAGTACAAACTGGACATAACTGGATATAGAAAAGAAAATTATATTCCCACATACAACCAAGGTGAATTTTATATGCAACTAAAGTTGTTATATAAAACACACCAACCACTTTGTGTGTGTATAGATGTGTGTGTATGTGTGTATATGTGTGTGTGTGTGTTCGTATCATTTAACGTTTTCTGCATTGTAAATTCACGCATTCAGCTTAATCAGTCACAGATGTGTATGTCTCCTGTGGAAGGATTACAAACACAATTTACACAGAGGACTACAAACAACAGGAATCTGTCTTATATCGATATATTAACTGCTTACTGATCAATCTTTGGTCCCGTAAAGAGTTGAAATTAGTGACTCATCGAGTAATATATATTTGTATTCCATTAAACAGTTCGACGTTGTTAAGACGAAAATTCATGATATTAGATAGGTAAAGAATATTTTTAAGTGTAATATAGATGCGTTTGTGCTTGTATATATATGTATTTGTACATGTAAGTTTAGGTGTTTTTTTTTCTAGTTGTATTATTGTGTGCGGGTGTGTGTACATATTTATGTGTACATGTTTATATGTGCGCATGTGCATCCGTTCGTCCGTGCGTGTGTGTATTCGCACCTGTGTGTATCGGTGCCTGTATGTGTGTCTGTTCTAGCAGGGTTGAATAAGGCACTGGCACAGATAATCTAGAGTCGTGAATTCAAACCTTGGACTTTTCATCAGGGGACTGAATATAGAGAGGCGACTTCTCATGCTAAGAGATGTATAATGTCCCACCGTTCCGCTTACTCACTGCCTCACTCTCTCATTCTCTCAACCTTCAATACTCATCCACTCACCAACTCATATACTGACTTACTCACTGATGGCTGTAGCTTGTCACAATCAATAATACCTATACGTTATCACTATAGGGATATTGTCTCAATATAACTATAACCAATCCAACACATTTTACCTGTTATACCGATATATTATTATTAAATCATATTCATCATGTTTCCAATATACAAAGATCACCTTTATCGACATCATCAGCTGATATATATGTATGTATGTGTGTGTGTGTGTGTGTGTGTGTGTGTGTGTGTGTGTGTGTGTGTGTGTGTGTGTGTGTGTATGTGTGTGTTTTATGTTACATATAATAAAGGCGTGGGCTCAGGTTTTCGTGATGTTTATAATTCTTACAGAATTATGATCAAACGACTACTATCTAAATAGAAAACAAATTGTATATATTAGTACATATATAACGCAGCTATAACTGGAAATAAAGCATATATATCAGTACATATAATATTTATTATGATAATAATTCTAATACCTCCGACAATTGCAGAAATAATAGTATTTTCACTCAGCCCATATTTATTCTTTAATATATCAGAGTTCCATCATAAGCTCCCATTTCCGAGACGGATGAGGAGAGTCACTGTCAACCTTGTTTCATCTATGGTCTTCCAATGCGACCGTATCTGTCAAATTGGTTGATGATTATTTGATAAATACGTGTTGTCAATATTTTAATAAATAATTGTAAAACAATATAACATGATATTAAAGGAAAGCTGTATGGTTTCATCCTGAAATGTCTGACAGTAATATTAAAATTCGTTTGAAGTTGATATATTTAATTATAGTAATTAAAGTGTGCTTTTGCTTTATTGTCCTCTTATATCATAGTATATTCCTATATAATGTGTATATAATATACATTACATTGTTAGAAGTATCCATTACATAATGACATGATATTAAAAAAAAGGTTATGGCAATATTAAGCTATTTTGTTGTCGAATTGATATTTAACGGCTATAATTAACACGACGTATCTAAGGAGCATTAAATTGTTGTTTTATATATATATATATATATATATATATATATAAAATATATATATATTTATATATATATATATATATATATATATATATATATATATATAAAATCAAAACCCAACTCCGATCATCTTTGTAATTTGACCACCTCTGTAAATAGACCACTTTATCACAGTCTTAAATTATTGCTATGCTCTAGCATTGTAGGTATTTTTTTCCCCCATAACTCGGACCACCACCCTTAACCCAACGTCTGTCATCCTCTATATCGACTGGGGGCAAATATGTAGCTTTGTTTATGTTTACTAACGCATGTGTTAAATTAATTGGCTGCTTGTCATCCGACTGCTGGTCAATCAGGATCATCTGACAGGTGCCATCTTCAACGGATGGATTACTGGGTTCAACAAAACGACGAAGACTCAAGGCTGTAACAACCGGTTGTTATTAGACAACACCCCTTCCCCATCAATAGACCCACAGTTGTCAAACGTAAAAGTTGTCTTCTTGCCAGCCAACACAACAACATCCGGTCTCCAACCACAAAACTAGGATATCAACAACGTCATCAAAGTAAATTACCGGAAACATCTTCCTGATGTTCTTAACAAAATGGATGTCATTTCTTCAGTTACGCGCCTCTCTCGTTCAGGGCGCCTCCGTGGTCTAGCGGTAGCGTGCTGGACCACAGATCACTACCACCCGTGTTCGAATCCCGGCGTGGGCATATCTGAAGGTTGTTTAGTCTTTCACTTCGTCTCATTACCTTTGGAAGTCGCTCGGCCCATTTAGCCTAGATTGTGCACAAAAGTGGCCGTAAAACATCAATCAATCATCGTCAGCACCTCTCTCGTTCTGTGACAGTCTTAGATGCATGCCGTTGGATATCATCGTCAATTAATGAGTGCAAGTCCTCGACTGTTACCAAGTGTTTAGCCAAGTGTGTGGCATTAGCGACATTGATGATTGTGACGAGGATGACATTCCCCTCGCAAGTTTACTTGAGCATACAGGAACAAATGTACTAACTAGCCAAACTAAAATCTTTGTAGAGTATTCAAAAAATTTTGTTTTGGATAAAATTATGAGTGACATTTATCAATTGTTGTCCACTGCTGAGAAGAAGCTCCAAGCTAAACCAGTTCAGGTCAAATCCTGTGCAAATCAATCATCAATGACCAGCTTATTTAAGTAAACCTTATGGACTTTGATTGTATGTACAATGTCCTATTTTACAATGTACATGTAATGATAAAATAAAATTATTTTTAAAATACGTTTATATATGTTGTCATCTTTTTATTACTGTGTACGTATTTTAAACAGTTACTATTTTTTTACAATTGTAGCTGTATTATACATGTATGCGCAAATATGTATGTATATCTATATAATAGCATATTATTGTCAAAAAAAACAACTGAATTCATTTATGGCACACAATAAAAGTTATATAAAGTTACCATTTCCCTAAACTCACTACTTTTGACCTTGAGGTTTTATTATATATATATATATATATATATATATATATATATATTTTCGGAGTAAAAAGTGGCTTAATTCATGCTCGGGTAATTTTTTTTGTATATTGTTGATGCTAATAGTAATTATTTTAAAATGTAAGTTCGTTGTCCATTACAATTAGTTTTAATGTAAACACCTCATAATCTAAATAATTGAATTTTAGGTAATCATAATCGTACTCGATTACCTCAGTCATGTAATCCTCTAAAATCTGATGTGAAATGTTATTAATTAACCCATTAAAATTAGAATGTTTTAAATAATCGATATTGTTTTAAGCAAATAAACATTCTATATACATACCATTATATATGCTAGACACACAAAAAAAGGTTTTATTGTTAATCAGGACTAACTCTGTGGAAGTGTTACTTACGATTGTGTGTTCCAAAGTTCGGTAATAATAGTAGTGGATTATAAATAAAAATTACTTTGCAGTTTTACGGAAAAAAAGAATAGAACTGCAGATTCATAGCAGTTTCATTGAACTCCATCACGCAAACATGCCAACAGTTAATAAGAGCAATATTTATAACATAAAATACTAAAAGGTAATTATTCCTGAAAGAGAGAGGTGGGAGAGAGGGAGAGAGAGGGGGGAGACAGATACACGAGGGAGACATTACGTGCAGACAGACAGATAGAAACAGAAAGATTATATTTATATCGCATTTTCATTATTAACCATAATACCATGACCCTTTATTACGTTTATTCAATATGACAATGTGACAAAGATAGAATATTTAGCATCGACTATATGCCAAATAAATCATCAAAGCTTAGAAACAGGTTTGGACATTTATTCTACTGATCGTTTTTCGTCATTCTGAACTTTTGTGATAAATTAACTAAGGCTATTTATTAGAATATAATGTTTCTGACCAAAGTTGCAAATGTATTTACTCAGCATCCAGACGAATATTCTCTATCTCAAATTATAGAAAAACAATCGAAATGTCATCGCGAACAAATGTATTGCCTTTACCGTTTCTATATCAGTGAATCAGTGACAAATATTATGAATTAACGAGAATTGTATCCTCAATTAGTTGCGTGTTTTGATCAATACATAATAAAAGCCAAAGATGTAAAATGTTATATGTTATAAATTCAAGTCAGTAGAGCATAATAAAGCCAAACATTTGATGAATCCACCTTATAACTAGATTAATATTGAATAAAATCAGGTGTATATACATAGTAGATAAATTTACTGGCGTCGTTAAATATTGTAAAGGGTTCGCTCCTAGAAACAAGTAAATATACTTATGTCAATTATTATATACTCAAATGTATATATTGCTAACAAACTCTACCAGCGACCAAATTACTTTGATATAATCATGTCATGGAACCGATAGTAAAGAAATTTAAATTGAAGCCACTAAATATAGCTACTCCTAATTATCAAACCTGGTTATTTCCACTGAGAAGTCTTAATAAAAGTTGACCAACTTTATGTAATTGATGAGGCAGGCCTAGATTAAATCATAGACACGAAATTACCATTTTACTTCAGTAATAATCATCATCTCAATCCCTTGCTGTCACCTACTCAACTACAAATTCACTTTAATTAATATTTCAAAGCATGTGTGTACGTGTGTGTGCGTGTGCATTCGTGTGTGTGCGTGCGTATATGTGCGTGTGTGCTTTCATACACGCGCACTCTAAGCTATGTGGGAAAACACACACACGGAGAACATGCATACGAGAGAAATCCATGATTTCTCCAGATATATCTAATATTTCTTGTCTTAAACGCTTCACGTAACTTCTGATAGTTGAGAGTATCTCTGAAATTATTGTAAACATCGACTCATTTCACATGAGCTCAATACCATTCTGGCGTTAGATGGTGGAAATTACTACCCCACATCATGTTTACTAAATATCACCCCATAAGTCATACATTATGAACATTATAACATTTACAGTGTAAAATACATCGTAAAAGGAATGAACAAGAACCTACTAACAGAAATGTTCGTTTTGCTTCCAATACTCATTTCAGTAATGAACACGCCACCGGCTTTATTTCCGAACATTATTTCCGCTAGAATAGAATCATTGCTTGTACTACTTGAATTGGATATACTCCCGATGAAGTGTCTGTGATTGTGTTCATTATGCTTGAGTTATCTGCAACCTGTAAAGTAAGCAATCACCCAGTACTACTGATACTACCGAAATGTTTCCCATGGCATCAATGAAAAGACAAATTAGTCTGGGTAGAGTCCGTGTTTTCTAGTCATCGATAAAACATCACCAGATGAGTGTATCTATTTTGGTCTACCACAGGGATTCGTTTTAGGACTACAAAATGACGGTTATTGGTTACTAAACGGCATAACATTAAATTCGATGTCTATGCCGATGATATTCAGGTGTACATGTCTTTAAAACAATTTTATGGATGGGATGATAAATCAACTTCAACTGAAGCTCATATAGCAGGCATAATTATTTGGATGAAGAGTAATAATTAATTAAAACAAGAATAAGACTTACTTCTTTGTGTTCTCATCCAAATAAATGTGAAAACAAATGAGAATCTTCGTTTAAATGTAGGATTTGGTTATTTAAACTATTCCGTGTATGTAACCAAATAGGCCTTATACTAGATAATATTTTTGAAATGGAAATGAGGTAAACATTATATGTAAGTCTTGTTATGATCACATAGAGAATATAGGGCTTATTTGTAAGTGCTCAGATTATGAAACATGCAAGATTTTAGTTCAAACCAGTATAATTTTTGGACTAAAATATGGCAAGTCATTGTTATATAATATATCAGTTTCTCTCCCTTTCTTCCTCTCTCCATCCACCCCTCCCTCCATCTATCTATCTATCTATCTATCTATCTATCTATCTATCTATCTTTCTATGTCTTACCGTGTGCTCCACATTTAAAAACGAAGTGGAACAGCACCATAGCATTTAAATAATCGGATCCAAAAGTATAAACAGGGGAAGATAATGCTATCTGAGCATGGCCTCAAATACCAGCCCAGTAATATCATCATGAGCATTATCTCTAAAGCCATGGAACATATTGCCTGAACTTATTTTAACTTATTATGTATCGTCTATATGTATTGTGACGTGTTACCAGACTTGCATTCAGTGAGTGTGCATGGGTATGTATGAATGAGTGCGTGAGTGTGTGTGTGTGCGTGTGAACTAACCGCCCACCCACTGCGCACACTTACACACACACACACACACACACACATATATATATATATATATATATATATATATATATGAATCAACAGAAACTGACACGTCGCTGCTCTGGATTCGGTCACCATTTAATCATCCGTCTTGAACTCACCCAAGTGCAATCGAACACACACATACATACACACCTCACGCACACATACACATACGGCTTAGGATGGATATTTCCATTCCTAGATTATTCTTATAATAATTGTTCTCACTCAGTCACTTTAGTTATATTGTTATTTACCGTCTGATATAAGATGACCTCCTGATGACCGTGTTAATGAATTTCAATTATCAGCTCATAAATGACAGATGGTAATAACTTCTAATGATGATGTATTATTATAAACTATTTAATAAATAAAGTAAGAAATCAAATTTTCCATCACAATTTCTCGCACACAAAATTAATCATCGTTACTTTGATTTATTTCTAAGAATCCATGGAAAAACTTCCATAATTATGATAGTTACGTAAATAATAGTTGCAATTATCTATAATTAATCTAAGTTAATGAGGATTAGGTTAAAGACTTATTTCTCGTTGTAACCTGTATATCGTGTTCACTATATATATATATATATATATATATATATATATATATATATATATATATATATATATATACGCACACACACAAATCAAAGCATACACATGTCTCTGTTCTGGATTTGGTCCCTAATTAAATATTCCGCCTAGCAGCATTTAATACAAATACACCCATACACACTCACATCATTTTTGCGCGCGCGTGTGTGTGTGTGTGTGTATTCGTATCATTTAACGTTTCTTGTGTGGTAAATTCAGTCATTCAGCTTAATCAGTCACAGATGTGTCTGTCTCCTTTGGAAGGATTACAACCAAAATTTACACAAAGGACTAAAAACGACAGGAATCTGTCTTATATCGATATATTAACTGTTTACTGATCACTCTTTGGTCGTTAGTGACTAATTCATCAAGTAAGATATATTTGTATGCCATTAAACATGTTCATTTACTAAACGACGTTGCCAAGACGAAAATTCATGATATTATATAGGTAAAGAATATTTTAAGTGTAATATAGATGCGTTTGTGCTTGTATATATATATATGTATTTGTACATGTAAGTTTAGGTGGGTTTTTTTTCTAGTTGTATTATTGTGTGCGGGTGTGTGTACATATTTATGTGTACATGTTTATATGTGCGCATGTGCATCCGTTCGTCCGTGCGTGTGTGTATTCGCGCCTGTGTGTATCGGCGCCTGTATGTGTGTCTGTTCTAGCAGGATTGAATAAGGCACTGGCACAGATAATCTAGAGTCGTGAATTCAAACCTTGGACTTGTCATCAGGGGACTGAATATAGAGAGGCGACTTCTCATGCTAAGAGATTTATAATGTCCCACCGTTCAGCTTACTCACTGCCTCACTCTCTCATTCTCTCAACCTTCAATACTCATCCACTCACCAACTCATATACTGACTTACTCACTCATGGCTGTAACTTATCACAATCAATAATACCTATACGTTATCACTGTAGGGATATTGTCTCAATATAACTATAACCAATCCAACACATTTTACCTGTTATACCGATATATTATTATTAAATCATATTCATCATGTTTCCAATATACAAAGATCACCTTTATCGACATCATCAGCTGATATATATGTATGTATGCGTGTGTGTGTGTGTGTGTGTGTGTGTGTGTGTGTGTGTGTGTGGGTATGTGTGTGTGTGTGTGTGTTGTGTGTGTGTATTGTGTGTTGTGTGTGTGTGTTATATATATATATATATATATATATATATATATATATATATATATATTCGTGACTGACAGACTCTCCATTTGAGATGTTTTGGTATAAATAGTCTTTGAAGGGTTTTTATTGTGTATTTATTATGTATTCCTTCATTTTAATGTGTGTGTATGCATGTATATATTTATGTATGTATGTATGTATGTATGTATGTGTTTGACTCTATGAAACCCGCCTTGATGTTTGTTTAATATGTTATGTTTATTTATGAAGGATAATAATCTTTTTACATTAATTTAGTTTAATAATTAAAAAAATTCAGGCTATAGGCTGACTGGTCTGTAATTATTCAGGTTAGATATTTCGCTAGATTTATGGATAGGTATTATGCTGGCTATTTTCAAACTTTCGGGAACAACCTTTTTGAAAACGATAAATTAATTATATTGGTTAGTGGGCATGCGATGTTATCGATTAGTTCATATAATAAATTCGTAGATATTTCATCAAATCCGGAGCTTGCTTTCATTTTTTAATGTTTCTGGTATGCCTATGATATTTAATGGGTCTGTATGGGATTAAAATCGTATTACTTGTTATGTCAAGCTTCATATAATTTTCATCTGTTTCATTCAGTTTTGGTACTTTGCCTTGTATGCTGTTTTCCCCCTACATTAACGAATTGTTTATAGAATGATTCAGCAATTTCAGTTGTATTGGTTACTTTCATATTATTGATAGCAAGCACTCCAGGATAGATATTTCTTTTGTTTTAGTTTGCAATTATTTTTCCTAATTCAATCCACGTTTGTTTGATAGTATATTTATTTGATTTGAAGAATTCGTCGTGATTCCATATTTTCAGTAACCTTCTTATTGTATTATATAATTATATTTGGAAAAATTATGTTAAGTATTTTTTAAACTAATTTAGCTTTATTTATTTCCGATGTTAGCAACCCTGTTGGTTCTCTTTTAATAAGTTTGTTTATAATTTATTATTATTTTGGACAATTTTCGTAAGGTGACTGTATCATACTTATCATACTCAGAAAGGTATTGTATATTTCATCATAGTTTTCTTGCAGATATATGTCTGAAACTACAGTTTTTAATTTGTTATTGAAACCTTTTGATATTTTCTGTGCTTAATGATCGTTTATATACATATTTTGATAAGATGTTTATACGTGGATTTTTCAAAACATAACAAATGACAAACGTTTCAGCCATATCGGTTAAAACAATCCCCGAAAAAGAAGGACTTGTAACATTAGTGTCTGATCAATATGTGTCACGCAAGTGTGTGTTACTTTCATAGGCCAAGTTAAAACTGGGACGAAGCTGTAGGGAAATATGTTATTTACAAAATGGTTGTGTTTATTAAATAATAGTCAATCAATATTGAAGTATCCCATGACGACAATTTATTTTATTTTTTTATTGCGTATATCTGGAAGTTCTAAATAGGTTCCTGAGAATACATTCAAATCTGACTTAGATTCAGTATTCGGCCTCTAAATAACTCCTATAACATTGTTCCTATAATCCTTTTTGTCCACTCCTATAAATAGAATCTCGAATATATGGAAATGAAAACAGTCCGTGATAACCAGGTAAATCTACATTATGTTAATCGGTCCTATAAATATCACTCAGTCCAATCAAATCAAACGCAAAAGTTTCGGTCTGCTTGTCATAAATTAACGAAAGGAAATTATCCTAATGTGCTACCAAGCACTGAAAATATTTTATGAAAATATAACCAGGAAGATTTTAGCTGATCACTGATCTCAAAGAAAGTTACGTGACCTGCTATTGGTCACTTGACTTGAATATATCATATCTCTGTCCGGAAGTTGTTGATAATTGACAATTATTAAACGTATACATCACACCGGTGCTTCCGAAAATAATATAAAGTTGATCACCTGCCAATTACATGGAAACTTATGATCTATATAGTGAGCAAACACACAGAGTCTGACAGTAAACTTGTCTAAAGAAGGAAAACCAAACTGAGGATACTGCGCACATTTACTTTATTAATCTTGCAATCGTTCTCTCGTTCTTCTTAATCGATAACATTTGAAAATAAATCGTGCAAAGAGAATGCAATATAAAAACCGGGGGAAAAAGAAACTGAAAATTAATTCCAAAAGTGATATGGTCAATTTGGCCCTTCCGTTTGATTCAGAAATAACTCGACCATATGTATTATAGTAATGAATGTTATATAACAAGTCACAAAGCATTTTTGCCGAATATAAACATTAATCACAAAACGTATGATATAGAGGTATTCCGGAAAACAGAGAACAAATGTTCAGATAGACATTCACTTCCCTCGATAACGAATACGTCGTGATGACACATAACTTATGAGCATCATCATATTAAGACTCAGTTATGAAGTCACGGCCCGTCATTTTAGAATCTACTTCAACATAATTATGATACATTAAAGAAACACCCTCAATATCCGACATACAGATTTGTATATTCAATAAATTAGGTTTTTTTTTACAAATGAAAATAAATAGATCAGACACCGGCATCATGAGATGCGGATAATACGATACTCCTCCCTCACAATATGTGATTAAAGATTGAATCTACATCATGTCCTGCAGATCATAAAACTCTAATGCAGATAATACACAACTTACGCATCACATGATGCAGATAATACATCGCTTCGTCACATGATGTAGATAATGAAATGATATAATATAAGTTAATCCTGATCTCCTTTGTCTGTTCCATGTTAATCATGGAAGCATATAATATTGATTATGATTTAATGATAACCTTTGTGATCTCCACCGTCCGATTGAGTGACACAAATCACCTACTGATACAAGTTGTATGATCAGTAATATTTATGTCACACAGTAAGTAGGTCCACGCGAGGCTGCCCGCCTCATATTCACCATCATCATCGACTCGACCTCCAGCCACAATACGATATGCGTATACATATTATATGTGACTCGGGCTACACGTGTATCCATATTGACAGCATGCAGTTTTGAGATCACGTGATCCGTGCTTCTCAAGTTAACAATAGAACCCTGGAACGAATTGCCGTGGATTGAAGCTAGATGGAACTCATTTGATAATCGTATCAGCAGCTACCTGGACTACTTGGAAATTTATATCTTTAATAGCATCACGTCTAACTTCTTTGATTTTGCTAACTAGGATATTTCTTTCATGAAGTCACTTTACTATTTGAGTGTTTTGTTTGGTGTATTTGTAATCATGAACTAACTGTCGTCTGGTTAATTTTTGTGATTTGTGATCTTGCTCGTTGTTTTGATGGCACTGTTCGTTTCCCGCGAACTTGAGGACCTGCGGCGTTATAAATACACGTATACGCATACGGATTCACACTCAAGTGTGACTGCACCCAGATGCACATACTCAAAATCAAATAAGCATATAGGAAATTGGCGGATGCCAATCAATATCATCTCTCACTATTCTACCCTCAGTCACAATGAGCTACTTTTCTAATCGACTGTTATTATTTAAATAATAATTTTCGTGGTTCCAGCATGTATTATTATTCTAGACTTACATGGATAACTGAAGCAAACTATGATTGTGTTCATTAAGTCTTATGGATAAAATGTATCTTTTCTGTTCACTCCTACTGCGCCCTGGTTTACGCTGTTGATGGGATAAAGTACGTAATATATTATTTATGGGGAGATTTGTTATAAATGTGATATGGGTTAGTAATTTCATTCAACTAACGACAGCCGAGTATTTCTTTCGAGTGATTGACCTTTACACATAATACTAATTACAGCATGGAACCCTGAACTCTCTATAATAAGACAAGATTACCTTTATCTGGGGAAATCCTAGATTAGACTCGTAGGTCATGATAAATGTGTGTGTTTTGTATATATATATATTTATATATATATATATTATATATATATGATTAAATTATAAATATAATAATAGATTGATTAATGCATCGCGTCTGCAGTGTCTGTGGGGTGGCTGTCATTACGTGCGTGCGTGCGTGCGTGCGTGCGTGCGTGCGTGCGTGCGTGCGTGCGTGCGTGCGTGCGTGCGTGCGTGTGTACTTGTGTGTGTTTTAGGTACATGGTAAGAGGCAACAGGCACAGAGCATCAACATATCTAAACATCCTTCGAGACCTACCTCCATAAATCTAAATACAAATACAACTATACATACATTAATCTAAAAATAAAATGTTCCATGCCTCCACGCTTTTCGTACGCGACAAATATGTCACGCCCACAGGAAAGCGGCTACATGCAGGCTACGTACAAAAAGCGGAAGCACGTAAAAAACATACCATTTGATACCACAGCTCGCAACAAACAACACGTGCGTGTGGTTCAATGATGACTTGCTACATACATATCATAAACTATTTTGACACCACAGTTTACATTCAACAGTAATTTTCTGTGATCCAAAAGAAACCTGTATATAAAACATTTCCACACCTCAGATGCTGACCTCAGCTTTATTCTGGTTCGAATAGCTGAATAAATCCTACCTATATGAACCATGTATCGCTACACGTCCGACTAGTCTGACGTCGACGTTCTTCTCTAACCTAAGTGAAAATTTAAACCTTTTATATAGTCTCAGCGTGTTAACAAACATTACAGTTTGTCCATAATAAAGATCATGTACACTAACTCAGTATGGACTCACTGAAGTGATTTAACTAAAATAAAAACAAAGTAGCAATACTGCACAATGATCCACTTGATCTATTTGACCCATGGTCGAGTACAGCGGATTTCAGGCAGATATCCGATACTGCGAATGACACGTCGGGATTTTAATAGCTATACATTAAAAAAATTCCTATATCAGTGTAACCTAATTACTCATAATATGGGAGAAAACTCTGTCCGCAGCTTAATACCCATGGATATGCCTGCCGGAGTAACAAACGACAACAATATAGATTCTACATTATACATAACAAAGCTAATAGACTCAAACATGTTGTAATAACGACATAACTTTCTTACATTGGTGTAATAAGGAATCTGGATGGAAATAGATAAGATGTCTGGCACGGGCAATGTGCGTTTTAGGGTACATAGTAAGAGGCAACAGGCACAGAGCATCAACATATCTAAACATCCTTCGAGACCTACCTCCATAAATCTAAATACAACTATACATACATTAATCTAAAAATAAAATGTTCCATACCTCCACATATTGATAGATGTGTGCGTATGCCTAAGCATGTGTCTGGTCTACTCATCAGCCTGTGGATACTAGCTAATTCGCTTTTCGTACGCAACAAATATGTCACGCCCACAGGAAAGCGGCTACATGCAGGCTACGTACAAAAAGCGGAAGCACGTAAAAACATACCATTTGATACCATAGCTCGCAACAAACACGTGCGTGTCGTTCAATGGTGACTTGCTACATACATATCATAAACTATTTTGACACCACAGTTTACATTCACAGTTAACATGTTATATAATTATTAATTATTAGTAATAGCCTGAATGTCAGTTATTAAAGTTGATGATTACATCAAATAGATAAATGTGCATGTTTGTTCTTTTCATTAATACCCTGTATTATATTTAGTTTATATCTGAGATGGGATTTAACATCCTCATAGACATATAATAATACCGATTGATTAAATGATTACCTACCTGACAAGTAATACCTAGTGAAAGGAGATGAGCACACTGAAATATTTTACTGAAGGATGAAACATTTCACTGGCACAGCTAACACTGCAATTCGAACCCATAATCTAGAAATATTCAAGGTAGCGCGTATCATATTACCTGCGGAAGCGCCTAAGTTATATGAGTAGCAAAATATTTTAATAAAACATAATTTAATATATGTGCTCAACTTCAAGATAATTCAGAAATTTTACACAAAATTCATTCATTCCACTCAGAGATACACGCACAAAATTATATCTATTAAATCTATTAAAAACAACATTCTTTCATCTTATTTGCTTTAATTTTATTGATTAAACAGTGTTAATTTCTAATTCCAATACGTTTGAGTAAATACCAGTGACGTTCGAAAGAATGAGCGGCGTGTTCAGATTGCAAATACAAGCATCAACTCTAATTAATGTCAACCAAAAAAAACTGGTAATGACAGCATCAGATTATAGCAACAGAAAATATGGCCATAACTGGCCCTTTATTCACGATAGGTAAATATTAGCAAAACAAATGTTAACTTTAATTATCAATATTAGATAAAATTATTGTCAGACATGAATGGCATGATAAATATTCGTATTTACCCATTTAGTCAAATATCGTCTTTAATATGAAAAGATGGTAACATTATTACAGATAATATTATAACTACAATTGAAATATTATTATTATTATTATTATTATTATTATTATTATTATTATTATTATTATTAAATATTATTATTATTTATTATTATTATTATTATTATTATTATTATTATTATTATTATTATTATTAAATATTTGTATTATTATTATTATTATTATTATTATTAGCAGGGCAAAAGGCAATTTCCAATGATGCCATTCGGTGTAAAAATAAAAACATTGTTATTTATTAAAACTGCCCCTTGGCTGTATATCCCAGGTGTGTGACTAGTCAACAATCTGTAGCATTTTCCTATATTAGCGCTTGATTAGAAAATATAACAAAACTGCTGTGTAGGACAGGGATAAAGAATAAGAGGGTAATTTTATAGCCAGAATAAAGGTATCTCCTTTAAGGTAGAAAATATAAGTCTGGATGACATGAAAAATATAAAATGCGGGTTATATCTTGATGCGGTAAAATGCATTGAGGGAATTAATCTAGAAAATCTAGTATGTGATAACTCAGATCTGTTCTATCCAAGTCTGTCAGCAGTTCATAAAGTGATGTGGTTTAAAAGCTTTGTATTTTACATCAATTTAAATTGAAGTCATTGTGCCAATTTGTTAGAATCCAAAATTATTGGTAATCAACCATCGTTCCCAGAATAACATTGATATATGGCCAATATTGAAATGTATAATAGAGATAAACTATAGATACTTTACAATACATAGGATAATGCTGGAAATAATACTGAGGCTGTTGACCATCTTATCACTGAATGCAGACAATATTTTATGTTGTTTTTTCTAAAGAAATGTTTCAGTTTGATGCAATTCGAGAGTATCGCGAATTATATATGTCCGTCTATCTTTATATGTCAACCAACTTTCATGCATGATTTAGAATACACGCTCCAGTCAATTATATAAATAAATCGACATAAATCGGAAAGGTGTTGAACCGCAGGCTCGAACTGAACAAAGTTTCTCATGATGTATCATTAACGATATTGTCAAAGAAATACATTACCCCCTCTATCTTCTAGTAGTTAACCGATTTTGTTCTATAAATTTTGTTATTCATTTAATGTGAGAAAATATGTTACATTGTCTATTAGTGCCTGATACGTTATTTATAAATATTTATAACTATGGAAGCAGAGTTGCTTCCTCATTTACACACAAAATAACGAATAAATTCCATAAATCGAAAACAAAATAAAGCGAGCTTTGGACCAACAATGTCGGACTGTTACAATAAACTCACTAAATGGGTAAATATATTGCTACAAAATATAACAACATAAAATTGATATTATTGAAGTGGTTTGCTTGTTATCGAAGTAAACAACTTTCAGAAATAGTTATATATGTCAATATATATTCCACAGTTATTTATTTATAACACATTCTGATTTGTACTTTTCTAGTTGGACTAGCGGTTAAACACCCGGTACTTGATACCAAAGGTCACAGGTTTGATCCCAGCAAGAGGTCGAAACCTTTCCAGAGATTAATTTCTCGGCTCACAACATCGTGGGTGGCCGACCACGTTAAATGGCGCTGCCGTCTCCACTGATTTATTAAAAAATAAAGGGCGATGTTAAATACACCTTGAGGACGTAAAACACTCTGACAGTGACCACCACCAGGGTATTTCGGATCCATCTTTCCATACTACTCCCCTGTGAGTGGTGGTGGAGGTTTCTCAACCACCCTAACATAGAGACTGTGCTGAATAACCGACAGCCTGGGGATTATCTCCGAAAAACAAAGCAAGCTTTATATATTATGAATGTTTTTCCCAACCTTTCAAAACATATTCGCTAAAACCCTCTGAAATTCATACAGTTATGTTATATCTCTTAATTTTGCGTATATTTGTTCATCGATATAAACTAATAACAGAATAATTTATTTGACGAAATGGATTAATTATCACCTAGAACCATAAAGCGGTAGATACTCTATCACTAATTATAAATAATTATCGTTTATAGAGTACATAATGAATTTGCTATTCAGACGTTTGGTCAGTAACCGATGCATTAACCAATTTTCCAGGTCAGTCATGATATATGGACGGTATAATGAAAGTGTTAATGGTGTAGGTTTTAGCTGCTAAGCTGACTGTCAAATGGGGTATGAAGTGCATCATTTACTGAGTAATGTATTCAGGTCTCCAGCTTGTAACATCATATATTTGTACGTGCCTTTGGGTGATTCAGTATAAAAATATCTTACTGATATCCCCCTTACTATGAATATCATGGATTCAGATATATTAAGAACCCATCTCTCGAACTCAGCAACCCAATTATTTCAATTAAAACAAACGTAAAATTATACTAATCTGGCAAATTTGTCTCTGAGAGGTCAACAGTGGTTCTCAGACTCCCTTACGTTTCTAATATTGACAGATAACACTCTTTTAATATTAATATATGTACAGACAAACGAATAAACGTCTTGAAAAATCATCGTCCCCCACGTCTTTTCTCTACAAGCTATCTCCTGGGTACTGATAAGAGATAACAAAATTTGGAACTCTCAACTAAATATAATTCAAATTCTGTTTGGTCACCATCTGTCCGTATGGTTCCCGTTTCGGCAACTATGTGGAAAACAGTCACTCACCATAAATATACATGTTACTAAATACAGTTGCAAACTTGGACAAAGGCATAAAACACACGAACAAACACTCACATTTAAACATTGACACATACACACACACACACACATACACGTACACACATGTACACAGGTAAAACACACGAACACACACATACAACTTTTCATCTGAGGTAAGTTGTAAGTAAATAATTATATTATGCTTTATAAATTATATGAGTTCAAATATAAGCGATAATACTACATTATAAAGATACTATTTTCTAATAAAATGTATTTGGAGACATTCCAAAAGCATGTTAATTATAATTATATCTATCAGTCTTCCTTTAAACTGAGTACCAAATAAACGTCAACACAATATTAGAGATAATTATTGATAGTTCACATTAATATCACTCAGTTGTTATTTCTTGATTAAGTCATTATTTGTTTTTAGAATATAGTCATAAATTAATAACAGTTAATGTCCCTTTAATTAAATTTCCCTCTGACGCTAATTAAGATGTTTCATGATCAGATATCTGTATTCTAAGATATAATTTATATAGATCGTAATTATACATACAATGACAGTTATTACTACATATTCAAAGATTCTTACTGGTATCTAGATATGTAACATGATTTGACATTAATTACATACTATGAACATTAATGCCTTTAAAGAAAGTAATTATTAAAACAGTCATTGGGGTTATTAATTACTTTTAGCACCTGATGTTACCTTTATACAAATGGTAGTTTTCTGCTCCTCGTTCTTCATGGATTTTATCTGATTTGTAACCCTTTTCTGAAATATGTTCACAATACCAAGCAATCAATCACTATTAACATCATATCAAACGAAAGACAGAAGACATCAGCGCATTAATAATATTAACTAGCATATTATCATTTCGCCTCACCGGAAATGCGGACGTTAATTGATACTGCCATTCCACGTGCGTTACCATCAAAGTATGCCCGTAAACATCTTCCGAAATCCTAAACCAGTCTCTGAATACGTTATCTCTGTATTCGTGTACCCTTATAAGCCTTATAAGCCGCGGAGAATGTTAATGCTACTTATAGAAAGCATTGATTTATAAAGACGAAATGTATGGTGTGGGCACTGCTATGTTGAGGAACACCTGATCTTTTGAAGTCCTCGAGATGTTATTACCATATCAGCCAAATATTTATAGAGATGTCAACATTAATCGGGACAAACTAGAGAAGTATCTACAAAATGAAACTATAAAGTGATAAAATACTTAGATCATTACGTGTTCACTGATTAATAAATATAACACTGTAAGCCAGGAATGAACATACATATTTTAAGTTGCTTAAAATACAGTCGACGTTTAAAAGATGGCTGATATACCATTTGAGACATTAAAATAATTTTCATTAATTAATCGTATGAGCCAAAGTAGTGTTTACTCACAACATTATTTATCTGACTATATGTGTTCTTGAATATTGCTGTGAAGTCTTTTTTCTTCTTCAATTCACCGGTATAGCGTTTTTGGCAAATATTATCTGTTTACAATTGAAAATTAACGCTTCACTTACAGATCTAACTCACTATGTAATGACCTCTAAACAGAACTGCCCGATCTGTAAATATATAATATGTAATGGCTTAATTCTGTGATAACTCTTAAGAAAGGCTACTAATCATCCTCAGATGACGAGTCAAATGTAGACATTTATTTAGTTTTACAATCCTATCCAAGTCCCGACTTTACCTCGATTAAACAGCGTATTTAATCTTATGTATGGTTTAGTTATCGGTATAAACAGGATAAATTAACAAACTTTAACCCGTAGTTAAACCAGTCGATCACATAATAAATTGACCTTTACATTTAACGTTTAACAAACTAATGTTCAGGTAGAACTACGCTTTATAAGAAATTAAATCCTACTATATCGGATAACGGTCTTGATGTTGCCATTGTGATCTTCTGTTACTTTAACTCATAACTTCTTCGGGTTAAAAGGGTCTCCGTAACACACTGATTAGATATATTACACTAGAAACCTTCAAATAATGAGTCAAATTGAATCAATATATCAATATCTGAGATAGGCACACACACACACACGCACACGCACACACACACACATACACACACACACACACACACAATATATATATATATATATATAAGAGAGAGGGGCGGAGGAGGGGGTATCAAAATGCATGGAGTAATCAAACCCACTTAAAGTGGTCAGATAATTATACTAACAAAATATCTACCTTGTAGGTTCGACTCTGATTCATATCTCCATTTGTAAGATGTCTCCCTGTTCATCGTCTCACCAATGATGAGACGAAACAAAATACTCAGACACTCTTCAGATCATAGATATAATATAGCTTTCCTGATTAACCTTACCGCTCTTATAGTTCCATATTAAACGTTGTCAGATATATAAAATCGGGATGATGTATAACACATATCGCATACGTAATGAAGAGGAGGAGAGTGATATATAAAATGTTAATAGGTCAGCAGCAGAAGACAAGCTTCATTGCTCATTTCGTATAACATGACAACGTCAAGGAGTGTAACCAAACACCTCCACTAGTTGACAACCTCTTGCTAAAAATAGCAACAGTTAAATGTGTTTTTATATCACCTAAAACGAACAACAGCTCAGCTGCGTTGACGTTCCTGCGTTATTTTTTTTTGCATCACGAGTCACATTGGATATATACGACGAAATGAATTCTAGTCAGTTGCCCATTAATTAAAACCATGAATAATATCGAAGGTGTAATCGCTATTCGTAAACTTATAATAATAGTGATAATGTAGTTTTAATATATATATATCTATATAAAGTGTGTGTGTGTGTGTGTGTGTGTGTGCGTGTCGGCATATTATTATATATATCATATATATATATATATATATATATATATATATATATATATATATATATATAAACAAATGGACAACATATTAAGTGCAGCTTATAAATGGATATAAAACTTTCAATATCGTGTGAAAGGTTGTTATATTCCCTTTCTATGAAAGAATAACTAAATGAAGACAAGTAAAGCCCATAATTGTCTACGTCCCTTCAGATAAAGCTTTGCTAAATAACTAAAGTTTTCAATTTGTTAGAATTAAGAGAATTGGCTGACTGAAGTTAATCAATTGATTTTCAATATACTGGTTTAAATGGTGATATTTTCTTCATCGACTTTGAAGAAAGTAATTGTTATCATATAAATATCTAGCTATAGACAAAATATCGAATGACATTCTTTCATTTGTCACCTCACCCTCTTGCATCTGAAACAAAATATATTTAAATAATCTATATATCTTTTGTTGGTGGCGTTTGGACTTATTTATAACTGTGATATCGTATGTATCACTCTAGTCTTTGTGTTGAACACAGTTTTAATAGAGGGAATATGTATTGTTTTCGATGAATAAGTATTATTTAATTCTTATTTTTATATTGTTATTTGATATTTGTATGTATTAATCGTTTATGTACCCTATTCTCTTGTTGTAGTTTGTATTTTATGGTTGTTAGTTGTTGGGCTTTTCGTTGTTATTTCCAGAAACCTAATATCAGTAAGTTCACCTGTATGTCGTTTTTTACTGACAAAGGCAACTCTAACAATTAAATTACGTGTAGTGAAAATAATCTGATTACTACTGGCAATAACGTTAAATAGCATAACATTAACATTTCCGACTTAAGTCTTGGGGGTTATTAATTGTCTGCTTATTTCTTACGAATAATACAAGGTAGCTAATGGTGTCATAGAAGTGGGCGCTGGTGTTGTTATTGTAAAGGGAAATACGGCTGAACAGCATGATATTCATTTCATCACGCAACAGAATAAACATAAAGGTGGTTAACCAGCCAGTTTCTTTCGTAATTCTTTGACTGTTTAAATCCATTGCCACTATCGGTTAAGTTCTTTTGAAATGATCCAATTAAATGGTTTATTTGAAGTAATTGGTTTTCGTGTAACCCCATACCTATTACATCTAACTGAATACTCATCACATTGACCGTGATATCTATGTAACGGATATGTCTGCGTCTTCCTTACCATCTGATTGTTTCCTGATTATCTCTACATAAATCATCAGTTTCAAAGAAAGTCAGAAACCCCATGACAGTCCGCTAT